>CAOKZL010002006.1:0-254497 GCA_948472985.1 Iguana delicatissima
TTCTCTGCGCAGCGACCCTATCGTCTCCTTCTTTTCCTTTTGCTGCGGACGTATTTTAGAAAGCCCTTTTTATTGTTTTTAATGTCTCTGGCCAGCCTAAGTTCGTTCTGTGCTTTAGCCTTTCTGACCTCCTCCCTACATCTCCGGGCCACTTGCTTAAATTCTTCTTTGGTGGTTTCCCCCTTCTTCCATTTCCTATACATGTTTCTTTTAACACTTAGCTCAGCTGAGAGTTCTTTAGTCAACCATTCTGGTTTCCTCAGATGCCTTCCATTTTTCCTCCTTATTGGTACAGTTTTAGACTGTGCCTTCAGTATCTCCTTTTTAAGGAACTCCCATGCCTCCTGAACTCCTTTCCCTTTCACTATTCTTGACCACGGAATTCCAGCCAGCAGCTCCCTAAGTTTACAGAAGTCTGCTTTTTTAAAATCTAAGATGAGTGTTTGGCTACCCTTATCTTCTCCTTTCCACTGAATGCCAAATTCCAATAGGGCATGGTCATTCCCCCCTAAAGATCCAACCACTTCTATCTCATTAACAAGGTCTTCCCTGTTGGTCAGGATCAAGTCTAGAATATTTGATCCCCTTGTGGCCTCTTCCACTTTCTGGACCATGAAGTTGTCTGCAAGACAAGCATAAGAAGATATGTGAGATCTAAAAGATCATGCACATCTAAGTGTTTTAAGATATACGAATTTGTCATTGCAAGCAAACAAAACTGTTTCATCATGGCACATGACTGAGTCACATCCTGTCTTGTTCTTGTTCTGTCCTTTCCACAACTCATTCATCAATTCCATTTGTTGTTAATTTAATAATGTACAAATGGGTTTTCCTGATGGCAGCTTAACTGTATGTGACCCAGTGGCTCTCACTCTCTTGCCAGTGCTACCGTAGCATTTGTATTACATGGATTTCTAGCACTGATTGGCAAAACAAGGTCATGGGTTGGTAAATCTGGGGACAAAATCCCCTTGGAGATCCAGTTGATGCCAACCTTTGTGTCATTTCAGTGCCAAGTTAAAACTTGGCTTCTTATAAAAGCTTTTCCAGATTAAAAATTCACCCAATGTGTATAAATACATGTTTTCATATTGTTTTAACTTTAGTTACACAATTGTTTAATATATTTTAGAATGTTTAATTTATTTTTATTGTTTTAAATGTATTGTCTTATTGTTCTACAGTTTAAGTTGTTCAACTGTTTTTATTGTAAGCCACCCAGAGGCCTTATGTTATGGGGGCGGGTGCTGTGAAAAATTGTAGGTAAGTAAGTTAGTAGATAAATAAAATGAAAACAAAGCCATAAGGTCAAACTTTGCCAAACTGAATCATATAACCAAACATATCATGTGTTGTGTGGCTAGGGTAGGATGCTAAAATGCTCAGGTAGCAAGAATGATAGGGGAAAAAAAGAAGAGAAGGAAGGAGCTAGATGGAAGGATGAAGAGGAGGCAATGTGCTAGGAAAGAACAACTTGAAAGGTTGAAAGTGCTGAATGAGATTTCAGGGAAAGGACTGTAGAAATATGGACCTTCTAAACAGAACAATGACAAATCTATGTTTAAAATGTATAACGAAAACTTCCTCTTTCCTCCTTTGAAGAAAAGGAGATCCATGATCCTTGTTGTTAACTGGCGTTATGTCAAATTCAATTTATAGCAACCTTATGAATAGGAGACTTCTAACTCACCTTATTACCAACAGCCCTGCTAAGATCTCACTGACTCAGGGCTGTAACTTCCTCATTTGACTCTATGCATCTGTAGTGTGGTCTTGCTCTTTTCCTACAGCCTTTTACCTTACCAAGCATTATCGTAAGTCATGTCTTCTCACGATACGTCCAAAGTATGATGGTCTCAATTTAGTCATCTTGGCTTCCAAGAGAGAGTTCAGGCTTCCTTTGCTGTAGGACCCATGTATTTATCTTTTAAGCAGTCCACAGGATCTATTGAACTGTTCTCCAGCACTGCCTGTCAGATGAGTTGATTCTCTTCCTATTAAGCTTTCTTCAATGTCCAGCTTTCACAATCATACATAGAAATTGGAAATACAATGGAATGGACAATCCCAACTTTAGTTTTCAATCATATATCTTTACACTTTAAAATCTTGTCTAGCTCCTTCAGAGATAGGAACTATGCTTCCAAATCCAGGAAATTTCCACACTATACTCCATTAGAATGTTGTAGCATCACAATCCTGGCATTGCCATTCACGCTATACCATCAGGTTAGGACACTTTTTCACACCCTTCATCTTAAGTGAATGAGTAGCCATATTGCCACCAGTGTTCCTTCTGTGCTACAGCATCCTTGGCCACCCCCTTTCCCCACCTTCACCCTGTCCTGCCGCCCCTGATTGGATGAGTTTTTTGGGGGAGGTTTTTGGAAGTCATATTAGTGCAGCAATGTTGTAACGGCATCACATGTCAGTATATTGTTGCCCTTTTGTGCTATAATGCTTAAAAATGTATTAAAAATTAAAAAAACAGTTTTAATTCAAAAGAGAAATTTAAAATAAAAATGGAGAGGTAAAAGATTTCAGCACTATCATGCCGTGAGAGTATGATGGGAGGGACAAGCTGGGAACTCCCATACCCCACCCACTCTTGGATCCACAGTAACAGGAAATGCTATCAAACACTATTATGGTACTGCACTAAGAAAGCTGATGGGATTGAAGCACTAAAAGAGGAACTCAATTGATTTTTTTCTGGAAACAGAATAAGATGATTTTGTGATGCTTGGGGTTGAATCCAGTTGCATCATTAGGCACAGCACTACTTGTGCATGCCCTCTGTTCTTTCCCAGCAGTTCACTGAGTGTCCTTGAGCCAAGGAGTCTCATTTTTGGGGGCACTCTCTTGTTTCATTTTGGACTGTCTCATCATAGTGTTTTCAAGGTAGAAGGCTTCAGAACTCCTTTACTGTTGCCTTCTTCTGCACAATACTAACAAGTGTTGGCTATGGTGTCACTGCCATTGTCTTTGAGACAACCTATCTCCAACAACTAGAAAATTTCAGGCCAGCTTTATAGTTTATACCTTTATAATTTTACAGTTCCAGTCCAGTTTTGTAAGGAGATAATATTAGACAGTTTTGAATATCAGTTTATTTTTAAATGTATAGGTAGAACATATATGAAATGATTAAGGCTTGAGCCTATCTCGAAAATATAACCCATCTGCTACACCAAGCCCCTAATATTTTTCCATACAGAAAAATCTTTGCATACTTCTCAGTCAGCAATAAAAATTAGAAATGCAAAATAATCCATTTTTCCACTCTACTGGCACCCAATCTGTAACCACAGTCTTCTTTCACAGCCAATCTGTAGCCTGTTGATACAGATGAATTGACCATACAAAAGACCACCTTAAACTCCAGGGAGCTGTTCTGAGCAACAAAGAATTGTGGCACAGTAGACTGGAGCGTTTTTGGATTAATCAGCCATCACCCTCACATCTTGCTGCAACATGACCCAGAGATATGTGAGAGCTGGTTCTGTCATCCTGAAGCACCCCATCTGATCATGCTTCAGACTTTTGTTGCTTAAAGCAGCTCTTACCTCCTTGGCATATCCCGGGGGGTTATAAAATTAATATCAAAAATATGCCAGAGAGGTTGCCCGGGTGGGTGCATAGACAAATAGGTCAAGCGACCAGACATAGGTTAAGGTCAGGAAAATCCCCAGTCATGTTTCCCAAGACCTCAGACAAGGCACATCCACACAAACAAAGGGTCCTCAGCCACAAAGCCAACTTGAAGGGATTACCGGGTTGTTCCCCTGTTGAGCAACGCTTGCATTGGCAAGTCCTGCAAGGGCGAGGTCCATTTACATGAAACAATCATGCAAGCCATCAAGTTGCTATTGTGCAGTATTTTCCTTCTGTTTTGACCATTGTTCTTCCTGGGAAAGGATCTGCCTCCAAGGTACATTCTGCCATATAAATAGTCCCCCTTTTCGAGACCCTCTTCAGAGAGCTCCCCTCTATGCTAGCAGACTGACACTCTGTTAGTCGAGTGCTCCCCTCAGCCGCCTCTCTTCACTAGCTCCTTCTTTCTCTCCACTTCCCAGACTGAAGACTTCTGGAGAGGTGCAGTATTACTGCCTTTACACCCTCTCCACTTTATAACTTCAATAATTTTCACTTCTTTCCCTTCTAGATAGGCCTTGTGTGCATGAGTGAGTAACTGCATTTGTACATGAGAACATATTTGTTAATAAAATTCATTCATTGATATGATTGGCTGGCTTTTGCTTAGTCTGACCCCATAAAAATTGGGCTGAAGGTCTCTCTGGGTTACTCTGCCCCTCATTCTGCCAAACCTAGTGCTTCACTATTCCCTCAATCTTTGCATTTTTGAAGCGAATCAAGGCATCCCCCAGGGGACCCCCAGAAGTCAGGGTAACACAACTACCTCAAATTTAAAGTGAGTTTCAGGGGTCAGTTCCTCAGTTCATTCATAGCTACTTTCATGTAGCTACAAATGAGATGTAGGCATATTTTATAGTTTGCATTCCCAGTGCTGAAGAATGTTTGAACTGGAATTGTTTTTTAATTAACAAAATAAAACAACAGAATACATTAAGAAAAGTCATGATAAATAAGACAGCAGATAAAAAAAAACCACTTCCACATAGATTTATTTTTTTAAAAAAATCCAGAAATTCAGTTTATCCCAAAGACTTCTTAAAATACACAAAAAAAACCTGTTCTGAACATATATCAATAAGCAGCCACATTTACCAGAAATGTCAAGAAATAAACTGACATACAGATTTTTTTGTGTGCATTTTATTGTTTTTACAACATTACTGAAGATATTTAAATTTTCAAGTGGTTTAGAACTAAAATATCTAAAGGCTTTATTCCACAATAAATTTTCCTACATAGTTAGGTCATCAAGGCAGGGCCTTCCCCATGTTCCACTGGTATTAGAGATTTGATTTGTCTTTGATTATTTTTGTTGAGAATTTACTGTCATATTGACACAGAGTCAGATTTAACAAAAGCTAAGGGTAAAGAAAGACATCTTGTAGGCAGTGAATATAGCTATCTGACAGCTATCTTAATTTAGCTGACCTGGAATCTTTAAAGAGTGTCTTTCCCAACCAGATGTCGTGTAGATGTTTGTGCTTCCAACAAGCTTAACCAACCAAGGGGTTCCTTGGCCTACTGTGCCTTACTGGGAATATGGAGTCCCTTGTCTATTATCTATGTATTTCCTATCTTCACTTAGAATTGGGCTAGTGGTGATAATAAAATTAAATTCTTATCTGCCATCTCTTAAACCAATGGTTCCCTCAGGCCCCCCAAACAGTTGTTATCTAGACTGTACCCCCCATCTTACTCAGCTAGATTGAGGATGATGGGCATTATTCAGTAATATCTGACAACTGAAGGTCAGGAACCACTGTCTTAGGTCACTAGTTCAGAATCCATTGTAGGCTTGACTTGTAATGCACAGTTGTTGTTTGTTTTTTAAATGTAGGTCTAGGGAAATAATCTGTCTTGTATACCAAAAAAGAGACATATAGAACATACAAAATATTGTTTTGGTATTGTGGATAGAGGCTTGTGGGAATTTCATAGTTTATCTGAATCATTATTACAGAAAATACAGCAGCACAACAGTCAATGCACAGAAGTGATGATAGGTGCTATGGGCCTTTTTTTAAAAAAAAAAAAAAATCATATATAATTTAAAAGCTTGCAGTGCTGAATTCACAGAGTTAATGCAAAGGAATTTCAATTTAAAGGAAAGCTCTTTTCCTTTAAGTAGCAAAAAGTCTTGTTAGAATTTGGATGGGCATTTCTCTCTAAGAAACTGCCAACTGTTATCTATTGTTAGTTACTACCTGTTGAAGGCAGAGAAGACATAAGAAAATATGAATGTCACTTTATTCATAGATTCACAACTTCCAATGAGATAAATTAAGATTATAGATTAAGAGCTCCTATACAATTTCAACATATGCATGTTCCCGCTCACAGGGAGCTTCTCATCTCTGTAAGTTGTCACTAAGAAATAAAAGTTCCCTCTGAGGGATCCTGTAGAATTATTGTGTGGCACACCTACCCTATATTTAAATGTTTTATTTGAATAGATATCATCCCTGCCATGGCTTTACTTTTCCATGGTGTTAGGATTGCATGCTTCTATGAGATAACAGGCTGTGCTGCTGGTTCCAGTGCTTCCAGTATAGTCTTTCATTTTAGACAGGCTTTTTGCTGTGGAACCATACTAAATGTGCCAAACAGCTACTGGCCAGCAGCAGAAGTGGGAAGTTATATTGTTGGGGGTCTCTCAAAAACAATGGCAGAGCAACCTTCAATATCAGTACTCCATACTAGTCCACAGAAGGAGGCACAGTAAAAACATATCTTTTGCCATGAAGACCCTATAATGAGACAATCCAAAATGAAACAATAGTGCCAAAAGATGACATGCCCAGGTTAGAAGCCACTCAATGAGCTCTGTGAAAAAGCAGAGGACAAGTATGAGTAGCACTGTGGCTAATTATACAATTGGACTCAAGTCAAAAAGACATTCAGCTGATAACATGCTCAAAAGTGAAAGGAAAGCCCAAAATTGCACATCACGTATTATATAGAAATGCAGTGAGAGAAGCTTGAATCACGGGAAGGCAGACAAAGTAAAACAAGAAATGGAACACATAAATATCACAGTACTTGGACTGAGCAAACTGGACAAGAATTGAACATTTTGAGTTAAATAATTATGCACTGTGTTACTCAGGAAATTAAAAACTAAGAAGAAATATGGTGGTGTTAATAGTGTAGACCAGTGGTTCTCAACCTGTAGGTCCCCAGATGTTTTTGGACTTCAGCTCCCAGAAGCCCTGAGCATTGACCATAGTGGCTGGGGCTTCTGGGAGCTGAAGTCCACAAACATCTGGGGACCCACAGGTTGAGAACCACTGGTGTAGACAGATGTTGGTCAAATCTCATCAAACAATATCAATAATACTTCAGGGAAAATCCATCAGCATAACCACAATCCAAGTTTATGCTCCAACTACAGAGACAGAATTGGAAGAAATTGAAAGATTCTACACTGAAGTCCAGGAGGAAATTTATCACAGACAAAAAAAAAGGGCATGTTGATAACCATAATAGATTGGAAAGTAAATGTAGAAAACAGAGCAAAACTGGACATCATAGGAGAATTTGGCCTGGGATCAAGAAATGAAGCAGGAGAGTACCTGACTTAATTTTCTGAAGCCAACGGTTTGTTCATTGCAAACACATTCTTCAGGCAACAACAGAAGTGGCTGTGTACATGGACATCCTCTGACAACCAACATAGAAATCAGATTGACTGCATAATTAGAAACAAAAGATGGAGAAGCTCCATTCCTTCTGCAAAATCAAGACCAGGAGCAGATTATGGCACAAAGCATGAACTACTAATATCGAAAATTAGAGTAAAACTAAAGAAAAAAATTAAATCACTCATTGTGTCTAAATACAATCTGAAGAATATCTCTGTGGAATTTAAAGACAGTGTGAAAAACTGATTTGCTCTATTAAGCCTGATTGACCAGTAGTCAACAATGTGAGGAAAGAATGCAAAAGGACACTGTCTGGCACGAAAAAGAAGAGAAAAAACTGTCACTGAATGACAGCTGGAACTCTTCAAATAGTTCAGGATTAATGAGAAGCAAAAGTAAAAGGGAACAGAAATAGGGTCTTAACCCTGAGCTGATCAATGACTTGTGTGCAGGATCAAAAAGAACTATTGTAAGACTCAATGCAGAGAAATAGAAGACCACAGCAAAAAAAGAAAGAAAGAAAGAAAGAAAGAAAGAAAGAAAGAAAGAAAGAAAGAAAGAAAGACAAGAGACCTCTTCCACAAGATCTGAGAAATCAAAGGAAAATTTAAATCAAGAATAGTGATGCTCTACAACCAGCCGTGGGACATCACATGACCAAGTGGGGGGAAAGATGATGGAAATAATACACTGAATAACTATATGAAAGAAATGAAAGGATGACATTCATTCAAGGAATCAGCATTTGGAGATGAACCCACATTTTTATAAAATGAAATAAAAGCAGCACTCAAAGCACTTGGGAGAAATACATTGTCAGAAGATAGGGCATACTGATAAAACTGTTTCAAGCAAAAGAGATAGAATCCATGCAAATTCCTACTAATCTGTTAGCAAATCTGTTAGCAAATATGGAAAACCAAAGAATGGCTCATAGGTTGGAAATGTTGAATACACATTCCAGTCTCCCAAAAAGAGAATGTGAGAGATTGCAGTAATCACTGGACAATTGCATTACTCTCCCACACAAGCAAAGTAATGCTTAAAATTGTACAACAAAGGCAACAAAGACATTTACCAGATAGGGAATGAGAAATGCCACATGTAAAAGCTGGATTCAGAAGGTGAAGTAGCACAAAGTATCATACTGCAAATGAACATTGTACCAAACTGTAGAAGAACTGTAGAAGAAAATCAACCTGCGTTTTATAGATTATAACAAAACCTTTGATTGTTTAGAACATGAAAAACTTTCAATTTCTGTTTAAAAAATGGCTGTACTACAACATTTGATTATCCTAGTGCATAACCTGTACTCAGGACAGGAGGCCACTGTTAGGACAGAATATGGAGAAACAGATTTCAATTGGAAAATAAAATGCAAGGTTGCATTTTATTCACCTATGAGTTTAACTTATATGCTGAACATATCAAACATAATGCAGTATCAGACTTGGAGGAAGGAGGCATGAAAGTTGGAGGAAGGAACACCAACAATTTAAGATATGCAAGTGACACCATACTACTAGCCGAAAACAGCAAAGACTTGGAATTATTGCTAAGGAAAATCAAGGAATAAAAGTGCAACGACAAGTTACAGGTGAACATTAAAAACAAATGACCACAGATGATTTAGTAGACAAAGAGATAGTGAAGATATTGAATAATGAAGGATTCAATATGCCTTGGCTCAGTTATTCATCAAAATGGAGGCTTCAATCAAGAAATCAGAAGAAGACTAGGACTAGGAAGAGCAGTTATGAAGGAATTAGACATGATCGCCAAACAGAAAAATATATTATTGAATACCAAAATCAAGATTATCCATGACATCATATACTCAGTTTCTGTACGTGGTTGTAAAAGCCGGACAACGAAGAAATGTTGATAGGAAGTGAATCAACTCATCTGAGAAGTCCTGCTGGAGGAGAGTTCTTTGAAAACCATGGACTGCCAAAAAAAGTCAAATAAATGGGTCTGAGCAAATCAAGCCTGAATTCTCACTAGAAGCCAAGATGATTAAACCATGGCTATCATACTTTGGACATGCAATGAAAAAACATGACTCAATAGAAAAGACAATAATGCTCAATAGACTAGAAGAGTATAGGAAAAGAAGAAGACCACATTATAAGTGAATAGATTCAATCTATGAAGCCCTAGCCTTGAGTTTGCTCAGTCTAAGGCCCTTTCCACACAAGGCAGTTAAACGGGCCAAGGCGTCCTGGCAAAGATGTCGTCTGCACCTTGGATCAGACTAGGTACAGACTATTTAACTTAGTTCCACACCTCAGTCCGATCCAACCTGCCCCCAAGTGGTCCTCCCCCGCACTAAGTAAGGACTGGAAAAAACAGGTCTTTACATTTTCTGGAATGCACCATTGCATTCCTACTTACCTGTGCAGATGCGCAGGTTCGCACCAATGGGAGCCTACAATCAGTGGAGGGCGAGTTGTGGGCGTGGCCAGCCTCAGTGGTTGGTACACTCCCACAAAGACACCAGAAGCCACCATTTTGAGCCGGAAGCCAAAGGAAGCCACCATTTTGCGCTGGAGCAGTGTGGATCTACAGACCTCGCACTGGTCCGGTTTGCCCTGCACCAAAGGAGGAGCCCTGCAGAAGGGCTCAAGGGACAGTGTGCATTACTTCGGACCCAAGAAGAGCTGGTAAGTAACAACACAGAGCGATTCACTTGCCTCATGTGGAAAG
The DNA here is from genome assembly GCA_948472985.1 of Iguana delicatissima. Taxonomy (NCBI): domain Eukaryota; kingdom Metazoa; phylum Chordata; class Lepidosauria; order Squamata; family Iguanidae; genus Iguana; species Iguana delicatissima. The sequence goes on from CAOKZL010002006.1 coordinate 10,011, forward strand.
GGCCTAAGAAGGGCTATTGATAACAAGATAACTCAAGATCTCTCATTCATAGGGTCACCATAAGTCAAAATCAACTGGATAGCAGCTAAATCTATATAATCTGGGACTTTTTCTTGAGTTGTTGATATTAAGAACAAGAAAAAACTAGGACGGGGAGAGATAATGAATAAGGAATTCCCAGGGTATTTTTTTAAAAATAATGTTTGGATATAGGTTTAGTTATATTTAACAATAGACCTATGCATTAATGAGATTCAGCACTATTGATTTCAAAGCCTATTTGCTAAAAACTGGCAAATAAGATACCTGTGTTTAGTTTGTTATGCAATATCAGTGATTTGAATCTTATTTCTAACCAAAGTCTTTACAGTGGAATAGAAACTTTTATTTGTCAAAATGGCAAAATATAGCAAAGCTGGGGGTTGGAGTGGGTGGAGATGACTGAAAAGAAATTGTAGTTAAAAAGGCTTCAGGGTGCCTGTTGAGCCTGAAGCACAATAGCTTAGTAAGAGGACTTGAGATTTCCCATTTAGGCCTCTTGTGGCAAATCTTTCTGCTGTAGAAAGATTGAGGTTCGATTTGCAGCATTTGTCTAAGATCGCTAACCCCAGCCACAATAGTAGCAAATTTCTAATTCTAAATATCTAAAGGGAAAGAGGGTTTGGCATTTCAATTCTTTGAGTGTTTTCTCCTTCAACCAAAAGGGAGGGGAGGTAGAGAGGAAATTTTAAAGAAAAAAACAACCACAAAAATAACAGAAGTCGTCTACCACATTGAAATGCAGTGCACACTGCTAAATCAATGAACTGCAATGGCCAAAATCTTTTATGTGGAAGCCTGCTTGCTACTTGCTGCTACAAGTTATTCTTGAGGATGGGTTTGGGTATTTATTTGTTTATTTGTTTCACTAGGAAAAAGCCCTCAATGTCTTAAAAGCGGTTAGTACTAAAATAGCTGCTCAGGTGCTATAGGTAACCAAGGATCAATAAAGTGTCATAGCAACTGGACAGAGAAGATATATCATTTAAAGCAATAAATAATATCACTAATTAAACAACCTGTTTCATAGGTGATCTTATTCTGAAAGATTTATGTCAATAATTTCTAGAGATATATGGCTGCAGGAAGAAAAGTGGTTCATTTCCTCAAACAATTGCTCAGTCTCTTGCCAGAAGAGTATTGAGTTCTGTAAGCACCCAGGGTGAGGAATTTGTTTTCTGCATGTAAAGATGTCTCTACATCTCAGTGAACTATTTCTCATAGATTCACCTGCATGAGGATCACATTGAGAGCACAAAAACATCTTACCACACAATGGGAAAAATGCCTCTTTTAAATCTTAGGCTCAAATTCTCCCTTAGAAACCCCACTATCACAAAGGTGACTAGAATTTAATGTGCATAGCTTAGACTGAAATACACTTCTTGTGTCTTCATACTGTAACAGGCAAGGAGAAAGTGGCTTTCTACCCAATGCTATGATGAGTGAACCAGGAGGAAGATCCAGCCAAAGGCTGCTTGGCCCTTGAAAGGAGGGTTAAGAGAAGAGCAGTTTAAAAGCTTCACTCTTTTTCTGTCCTCCCTCTTTGACACTGCATCTAGAAACCAATATGATGTATTGAACCTTAAGAAGAAGAAGAAGAAGAAGAAGAAGAAGAAGAAGAAGAAGAAGAAGAAGAAGAAGAAGAATAGTATACCACTGGCTTCAACTGGAAGGTTTTAGAGTCTAATTTTAAGGATAAAAGATATAGGATATGATATGCAGGTAGGTTTGAAGCAAAGAAAACAGTATTGAGGCATATGGAAACTTGGTCACATCAGATCTGTGAAAGCTGAGAAGTAGAAGAAATAGTGAATAAGTTGTGCGTAAGTCCTGGGATCAGTGAGGCAGGCAGATATGTACTGGTGTACTTAAAAGCCATGGGTAGGATGAAGACTACCATAGCCCTGAGCCAGGGGACCTTCTGAAGAAAGATTGAAGAATAGGATGGACACAACAGTATCTCACCCAGTCCTTGCTACTTTCGGTTATTATTTCTTTTTTGAAAAAAATGGTAATACCATTAATATTAACTTGATACTCTGAAACTCCTATGTCTCATCTACGTGTTCGAGTGTAATTGGTTACTTCTACTTGGGCCATTTCCGCACTAGACTGTTATAGTGCTACTATTCAGCTTTAACATCCAATGGAATCCTGGGGTTTGCAGTTTGCAGCTTCAAAGGCCCCTCTCTAAACTGCAAACCCCAGGATTCCATAGGATGTTGAAAGTGGAGTAATAGCACTCTAACAGTCTAGTGTGGAATTGGCCTTGGATTACTTAATCATAGCAGTTAAATACTTGTAAGAACTTGTAAGAACGAAGTGTGTCATCACCATAAGACCTATGACAGCCCAAGAGTCTTTATGCATAATTATTTGCCCTTCATAGTGTATTATTAATTATTGCTGAACTGAAAATGGAAGGAGAGCTTTGTCATATGTCCTTCTTCAAAACAGAAGAGTCCCTTTCTGTCAATTTTCCAGAAATATTTCTGAAAGGATATAGTACTATTTCAAAAGTGCAGTAACAGAGAGGGAAATGTTCTTGAGCAAAGAAAAATTCTCTCAATCTGATGGAATTACACATGATAATCTAGGTTTTGTTAGAAAAATACACCAAACTGCATCTTCTTTTTGACATCTGACAGGCTATTTCTTAATGAAGAAGAGTGCAACAGCTGCCCAATATTACAAGTAAGATGTGTTAATTGCATTCCACCATTATAACTAAAAACATGCTGAGAAAGTAGCTTAATGACAGTGTGGGTGATATGAATTTGTGGATATTCTTTGTCAATTTTGAGGTAAAAGGATTTTTTAAAAAGGCTTATTTGTAGGAAAAATAAATAGTATTAATCAATCAATATTTTTATTATGGTCACAGACCAGCATGAAAATAGTATATAAGTAAATAACAGCCAGTCCTATATGTATTGTACAAAATAAGTACGTTGAGTTCAACTGGACTTACTGAAAGGTAAGTGGATAAGGATTTAACCCAATGGCTACAGATGAGATGCAAAGAATGAATGAAAGTGGGAAATTTAGAAAAATCTGCTTAACGCATCTCTCCTCTCTTCTTCCCCAGAACTGAAATTTTTATATCTCAATTAATCCCTTTCAAGCCTAACTTGAAATTTTGATTTAGCACTAGTATTTATGGGAAAAATCAAGTAACACTTTTTTTTTTCTGTGAACTGCTATCAAGTTGACCTCAATTTGTGGAGGCCTGCGAATGAAAAATTTCCATGTCACCCAATTAATAATAGCCCTGCTAAGGTTTTCCAGACTCAGGGTTGTGACTTCTTTGATTGAATCTATCTACATGTAATATGATCTTCTTCTTTTTCTACTGTCTTCTACTTTAGCAAGCACTGTGGCTTTAGTGATGGAAAGAATATCCAAAATATTTGAAAAAAATGGTTTAACCCCTCCCCCCTGCCACACACACATATTTTTCAAGTGTTGAGAAACCCTAAAGAGAATAGTCCTAGACTGATGAGAATCTTTGTGGTTTGGAACTTAATCTGTGCAAAATTCATGCATTTGTTTTGTGCAGAAAGCATCATTTTTCTGGTCACGAATGCAGCATTTTCTGCACGGAAGACAGTATCTCAACACAAAACTATTATTTCACGTGCGGAAAAGATTGTAATTGGGGTTTGTTCTGTATAAAATTTACAAATGGTTGATTTGCATAGAAAACATCAACTTCTGTGCAGAAAACAGCATTTTTTTTTGTATTTTCAGTATCATTGTGACAGGGGCTTGGGAGCAGCAGAGAGAATAAAAATAGAGTGAAACTTGCTCAAGATTAGAACTTGTCCTAGATCAAGAGAAGAGTGTGGTACCTTTCCTTAGATAATTGGTGGTTCATATCATTGTTCAAGGCAGCAGGAAGTGGCTTAGACTATTGCTGTTAAGCCCCATAACCAGAAGAGCCCTACAGAACCTTCGGGCCTTCTGTTGTGGGAATTCTCCTGTGGAAATGGAATAGAAGTAGAAATGCAAAGCTGTTCATTCTTTTTAAAATCCTAAATGAATAAAGTTTAAAACAATACAAAACAAATTACTGGAAAAATAATAGATTAGGAAGGACAGAGGTCATTAGAAAGGGCTTAGGACAATTTCTTTGAACCTTGAAGATGCACCTGTGCTACACTTCAAGTTAACCAAAGAGGAAGGCAGAGAAATATTTGTTGTAGTTAAGAAATAGGTACTGTTACAGTTTCATGAACAGATATAATTTTAACCCATGGAGGATGGTTTTCCCCATAATTAGTGGGGAAGTACGAACTAGCTTATGAATGTTCTATATAATGTACTGACACCCGAGTGAATCACACACCACTTGGAATGCAGACAACTGAGGACATTGTGGCAGTGTGCAAAATTGAAAAGAAGGTCTAGTTTTCTGAGTTCTCTTTCCATACATGCCTAATACAACTGAACAGAGTAGCTATGCTTATTTTGAAACTTCTCTAGACTGTGCACAGTTCTGCCACAATTATAAACATGATTTACTTAGGATCATAATTCTTGAGGTGTTGCTTTTAATTCTCCCAGTGCACAATTTACTAAGATATCTCACCAGATTTAATGGTGTAGTAGTAAAGTGATATAGAATGCAGCCTTAGTTATCTGGTTGTATTGTTATATGTACTATCATTGTTGTTGCCTGCATTTTTAATTGGATTTCAAAATAAACTATGATTCCAAGAACATCCCTCAAGGAAAAAATTACATGACACCCAACTTTCCCATTTATTGTTAGTGAATAAATTGGGAGGGGATACCCATCTAAAATTTCCTTCATTGTCACTAAAAATTCTTCTGGAAGTTCTATGAATAATGATACAGCAATCTGTGTTCCACAGTCACTATCTGTGCATATGATGAACTGTGTTTAGATAACATGGCGGAGTCCTGCTCAGAGTGAAGCTACATCTCCCGATGATCCTGACAAACAAAGCGATTTATTTTCTTCACAGTGCTTAGCCATGTTTTATTGTGTCTCTCTGTTGGCAGGAGGAATAGGTTTGAGGGCATGACACCTCAATGAGATCCTGCAGTGCGTGTGACATTCTGACAAATGGCTACATTGCAGCACACAGTATGACAAAAGATTGTGGCACTTTCCTATAGTAACCACAACATATGAAAAAGAATCTTTCCATGAACAAGAAACAAGATAAGAACTGTGGTGATGTTCTTGAAATTATCAGGGGGGCTCTCAGCTGTTAGTGTACAGGATTGCCTCCAAGCACCTTTTTTTGCTACTAGCCCAAAGTCTGTATAAACTGTGATTGTGGCCACCTGTACAAATTCTTAGAGTTTACATTTTTCCATTACTTCCTTTCCTTTCATTTTGCTTGCCTTTCCTTGATTTTCCATGAAGATGAAAGTTTCTCCCATTCCCTTCTTTATCTCTTTATCTCCATGGAAATGGATTTATTATATGGTCATTGTGCTGAAAATCATACCAAATTCATGAGAAAATCCACCTGCGCTTGGTGTTCTAGAAATTAAACATGCTGTTCTCCCACACAAAGCAGAAATGCAGCCATTCCCATTGACGTTATGCAGCCAAGTAACTGAGCCAGGTAACCGATCTATCTGAAACCAGTTAAAGGACACACACTCACATATGTAGTTGGACTGCATTTCACATTTAAGAGTGCATAGAGATAAAGGCCCTTTCCTCATGGGGGGGCCGAAACGGGGCCGCGCACGCAGGGGCGGAGCTTACCCGCGAGCGGGTTGCTCCGTCCCTGTGGAAAGCGTGGATCCACCGTTCCAAATGCCGCCGAATTTTGGCGGTGCTCGGCGGCGCCCAAAATGGTGGCCGGCGGCTTCCGGCGGCCCTCCGCCAATTAGGACAGCGCTCCAGCCGGAAGCCCGCCCCCGGGCAGATCTGCAGGGATGCGCTACCGCGTCTCTGCAGTTCTTCACTGGGGGTTGCTATGGGGCAGCGTGGGTAAGTTTTATAAAAACCACTTTTGAAGGTGGTTTTTATAAAACTCACAGTGCCACCCCTGGGGCTGCGCTAGAGCAGTTTGAGGTCTAGAACCTCACTTTTTTTAACTGCTCTAGCGCAGACCCCGGTGAAGAAGACCTCCAGGAGAGGTCGCTCTAGAGTGGGCAATATGCCCGTGTGGAAATGGCCTTTGATAGGAAAAAAATGCATCTGATCTAGACCTGGATGAGTAAAACACTTCTTCATCCCTCATAAAACAGATGACTGATGGGAGAAGGAAAAGACATTACCTTTTTAACAGAAGGAATGGTTCATGATTGAAGGAGTGATGGATTGAAAAGCATGTGCCTTTAACATAGAAATGGACAACTTTGGTAACTTCAGGGCCAGTTTTCTGCCCCTGTACCCACCAATTCTGACTATCAGAGACATACAGACTATCAGAAATGCCAAAAACATAGGCCCTTACTGCACAATGTCACCATCCCAGCATGGGAAAGTATTGCTTCCAGTCAGGGATGCGTGCTATCACATGACATTATTGCTGACCAGATGCTGTTGCATCCCCATGCATTGTAAACACACTCTATACCATTATTGGAAATAAAACCTGGTAATGGCCTCCATTTCTGCAATGATCCCATCAGCTGCAAGCATGCGGTAAGGGCAGAAGCATTTGATAGCACTTCCTTCTGCAGTACAGCACAGGAAGAGACAGGGAAAGGGACCTACCATTCATGCTGTACTGCAGAAGGAAGAAGAGCGTCCCTAATGCTATCCATCTACCAGCATGGGCCCTAGAAAAGAGGGCAGAACAGCCCACTTCTAATTTTTTAAGAAAATGATTTTTTTTTTAACTGTACAAGGGAGTCTTGCAACCTACTGAAAAAAATGAATTGCTACTTTTGGAAGCATTCAGAAAAATCACTTCACCTCCCTTCTTGTTTTCAAAGGGTGCACAGTGTCCAATGATTTTCTTGCAGTAAGGAGACAAATGGTAAAATTATTCATTCTTCTCTGAAAGTATTGCATTTGTTAATATTTATGTCTCTGTGTTATAAATAGCTTAGTTCCACCTGTCTTTTCTCAGTCTTATGTCTTGTCTCTGCTGCCACTTGCCTAATCTTGGCACAGTGTGGAATTCTATGGTCACCAAATGAAATTTCTTTTCCCTCCAAGGTCCAAGTTCCCAGTTCCCAAAGGGTATTTATTTTCATCCATTTCTTAGTGTAAGTTGGATTCATATCAGGTAAGTAGCAAGACTATTATAATACAGATAGCATGGAGTTGTCATTGAAGAAGACTTGTAAACTTCAGCAGGTGCTATAGGCTACTGCCTATGAGTTATGGTCAGAATATGTTCAACCAATGCAATACTAGTTGCTGTGGTTGCTAGTACAATTCTGGAATTTATTCGAAGCATGCATTTTTTAAAAATGAATCTCCAAATAGTTGAGGTTGAGTTATTTAAAGGACTCTGTAGAACTCCCTGCAGCCTTGGCATCAGTGACTGAGAGTGGGTCTAGCATCATCTAAGGATATTTTGCTGCCTGAGTGAGAGAAGCCAATGGCTCCATCCATCCAAGCCAAAGTGCAGAATGTACAAAGCCAATCAAGATATTTTAGCATGTGTAACAGAAAAATCAGACAAGCAACTATTGCAGCGGTGAAGAAATAACTAGCGTATTTATTTATTTATTTCATAAATTAAATTATTCACAATTCCCTGTCCTTTCTATGACATACAAAAACTGCTACCTGAAGCAGGTGCCTCATCCTGACAAATAGCATGGCTGAAGCTGAGACAGCTACTCCAAGGCCTGATGCCACGGAGGGTCACCCAAGAATGAAACCACAAGGAAAGTGCTCTGGTAACCTAAATTAGTAGGCACCAAAAAGTGGCAGAAGGAGTTAGTAAACAGTAAGTGTGGCCAGTTGTAGATCTTTGAAATTGTACTGGTTTTTGCTGTGAATTTAAAAATATCCTGTTGGTCAGTTTACAACCCAAACAATTGCCTCATAACTTCATTAAAGGGAATAGTAATTATTATTATAGGTGAGGTTAAAGGAATGGGATGGAATTTCAGGCTTAAATTTATGAAATAGTTATCAGGCATATGTAACGATTTACTCTGTGAAGTTATTTTCATTTATGATGTTGACCCTCTGATGCATGGAAGTTCTATCCCCTTTCCCTTTAATAGCTCATTACCCTGGCAGAAAAAGGTTTTCCTTGGTGGCATGTCAGCTGGTGATGACCATAACCATGGCACTGAAACTGACTGACAGCTCCCAGTCATAATTATTTCCAAACTATCAACAGAAGAGCTGCAACACACTGCTTACAGCATCACTGTAAACTGTGCTTCCTGCACTGGTCACCATTTTTTTCCCAGACACATTTACGCTATCAAAAATTGTTTATTCTTCTTATAGCTTCTATTATATTTTTAACCCAAATCATGCTCTGACTATGCTAACAAATTTAGGACAGAAGACAAATGTAGGCACAAAAAAGAAAGTTTCTAATAAACTTGTAGAATTTCTCTCAGTGGAAACCATTTTTTTAATAAGGTGGTAACAACTTCATTTGCTCATAAAACAAAATCTGGAAGTAACAGGTTTGTTCACCACTATTAAAATTTTATGTGTCTGTGATTCTGTCTGACATCCTGCCAGTAATATATGCAGGCATAAATCCACTTTATGTGTGTGTATGTCTTTTCTTGGTCATTGCAGAAGTTGATATTCTCTATCACTCTGTTCAGTGCCAAGGATTCCCCCCCCACCGTGGTCCCAGCATTTATGGCTTGCACACATATCCCACAGTTCTGTTGCTGGTGGAGAGTATTGGAGAAGTATCTATTTTCCCACAGCCAGACACAAACTGATGATATTATCTTCTGAGATAAAATTGTGGATTTCAACAGAAGAGATTCTATCTGTGTCTGTGTCCTGTGTCTGCAGGAGATATAACTTCTCCAATTCCCTCAGTTGTTCACCAAGAATGAAACTGTTGTTTGTGTGTGGAGACCTGGCATTAAACAGTGACTCCAGGGGTGACAGTGAAGTCATAGTGGAGTCACACATGGAGAACTGTTGCACTACACTTGAGTACATAGGATCCTAGCCATTGTGTAAAACTTAGAACCAGTTCATTCATTATGAAAATCGCAGTTCCACAGCACATGCACCAGAGTGTCTATAGTCTATCCCAGAATGCATAGTTTTCAGTCATAAAGGCCACAGGAAGCTCTTGGCTTCTTCTTGTGTCCCCCTCCCTTCCCAAACCAGCAGAGCCATACTCACTAGCATGGGCTGTAGAGGAAAAGCAGCATTCATGGCTTCCCAGATCACTGTTTATCCATTGCTAGTAACGGTCTCAGTGGAGATTGGTGAGAGATAATGATAGTCTGAGATATGTGGAGGGGTACTGAAAGATGTGAGAGGAAGTGTATGCATGCATATTCATTTGCACAGTCACATGTTCTCAATTGACTCCAGATGGGGGCTTCAGTGGGTGAGATGAATGACTACAATTTTTACCCCACCCTTGAGAATGTAGTAGTGCTGCTGTAAATGCAGTCTTGCTCTTGAATTTTTGACAGTGGCCTTATCCCTTTCTAGTGTATGTTTGGGTAACTATACTTTCCAACATGGTCATAGAATATAGGTAGAGATTCATATGAATAAATGCTTCTACCTATGAAAAGATTCATTACTTATGGAATAAAAACACTAGAAGTCAATGAAAAGGGTTCCCTGGTCCTAGGATCTTTCATTATATGCACTGGGGTCAGCAACTACCAGGAGTTGGAGGTGACATAGACCCCCTCCACCATGGAACCTTGGAAGACTGCATCTCCCACTGTATTCCCAAAATTATCCTGATATTTATTAGAAGTCAAGCTCTTCAAAGAGTATCAAATCCAACAAATTTCTCACTTGTTTGCAGACAATTTCATTATCCAGAAGATGGAAGAGTGAACTAGGAGGAAAACTATTTTAGGTGACCCTAACCAATGATGATGACTTGGTTATAGGGTGGAGGTGGCAGAATCCTCAGGTGAAAGTGAACATGTTCACCTGGAGTTTATTATACAGCAGAAAGAGAAAGACAAGCATAGTCAGATAAACTGGGAGTGATTCCATGGTGAGGAAAACTAAAAGAGAAAAGAGTTAATAAAAGTGAGATATTGAAGACACAACTTCAAACAGTTCCAATGAGGAGGAAAAATGGAAGGTGTCCAAAGAATCCAGGAATCCAAGATGGATGTCTAAAGAACTTTCAACAAAATTAAGATTTAAAAGGGACATGTCACAAGAAAGAGAAAAAGGGGAAAAAGAGGAATTCCAACAAATAGCCAGCACATGTAGGAAGAAAGTCAGAAAAGCTAAGTGAAGAATGAGTGCAAGCTTGCTTGAAAAGTTAAAAAGAGTAAAAAAAAGAAAAAAGAAAAAAGTGGGGGGGTTGTGGTTATGTCCATAGCAAAAGAACAGGGAAAAGGTAGTGCCTCTGTGTGGAGAAAAGGCAGAACAAAACATCTTCTTTGCCTTGATCTTTTCCCAAAAGGAAAACAGTACTCTACCTGGGGAAAATGGACCAGATGGTGCAGGTGACACCAAATTAGGAGGGGTAGTTAATACCTTGAAGGACAGAATTAGAATTCAAAAATTATCTTAACAGATTACAGAGCTCAGTCAAAACCAACAGAATGAATTCCAATAGAGAGAAGTATAAGGTACAACACTTACGTGGAAAAAATGAAATACACAGATATAAGATGGATGTCACCTAGCTTGACCACAGTACCTGCGAACAGCATCTAGGAGTCTTAGTAGATGACAAGCTGAACATAAGTCAGCAGTGTGATGTGGCAACTAAAAAAGCCAATACAATTCTAGGCTGCATCCCTAGGAGTACAGTGTCTCACTCAAGGAATGTGATACTACCGCTTTATTCTGCTTTGGTCAGACTCCTCCTGGAATATTGTGTTCAGTTCTGGGCACCCCAGATCAGGAAGGATATTGTCAAGTTAGAGAAAGGTGACAAAAATAGTAAAAGGCCTGGAAACCACACCCTATGAAGAGAGGCTTAGGGAGCTGGGTATGTTTAATCTGCAGAAGAGAAAGTTAAGAGGTGACATGATAGCTATGTTTAAATATTTGAAGGGATGTCAAATGGAGATGGAGCAAGTCTGTTTTCTGCCAGAGACTAGGACATGGAGCAATGGCTTCAAACTTCAGGAACAGAGATTCCATCTAAACATTAGGAAGAACTTCCTGAGAGTAAGAGCAGTTTGACAGTGGAATATGCTGCCTTGGAGTGTGGTAGAGTCTCTTTCTTTGGAGGTTTTTAAATAGAAGTATGATGACCATCATCAGAAATGCTTTGATGGTGTATTCCTGCATGGCACTGGATTGGACTTAATTACCCTTGTGGTCTTTTCCAGCTCTGTGATTCTATGATTCTATGAAAGTTGTTTTTTCTTTTCTTTTTTCTTTTCTAAAAATGTCCACCCTAGGAAAGAAACCGAGAATTAAATGGAAGCTATTAACAGATCGAAAAGAAATAAGAGGATTTGGATTGCCAGATCTGAAACTGTACTACTTGGCAAGTGGTTTAACTTGGATAAAGGGATGGATTACATTAAAAATGACAGAATATTGAAATTGGAGGGCCCGGAGTTGAGATTTGGTTGGCACGGGTACCTATGGTATAATAAAGCCAAAGTGGACAAAGATTTTGTTAACAATTATCTAAGACGTGCATTACTGAAAATATGGAAGAGTTTTAAAAGAAGACATATAACAGAATCCCACTATGGATTTCACCACATGAAGCCCTATTCAGAAGATGGAGAGAACTGAAAGAAAGATGGCTTAGATATGAAGACATTATAGTTAAAGAGGAAAAAACACATTTAAGAATAAAAACAAGGGAAGAATTAGAAAAGGAAGGCCATCAGTGTCAATGGTTTCTACATCTTCTGCTTAAGGAGAGATTCAAAGTGGATTTGAAACTTGAAGGCTTTGAAATTAACAATCAACCAAATGAATTTGAAAAAGCAATCTTTGAAAAGACGGATCATTTAACTGCACAATTATATAAATGTTTATTAAAAAGGGAATTGGAATCAGAAACGATTAAAGAATCTATAATTTTATGGGCTCGTAATATAGGGCATGAAATTAAACTAGAAGACTGGGAAAAGAGTTGGAAGAATACACAGAAATTGACATTGGCCAAGAATCTGAAAGAAAATCACCTTAAGATGTTATACAGATGGTACCAAGATCCAGTAAAGCTAAGTAAAATATACAAGACTCCAAATAAATCTTGGAAATGTCAGGGAGAAGATGGCACATTCTTCCACATGTGGTGGTCCTACCCCAAAGCAAAAAAATACTGGAAAAATATTCATCAGAAAATTACGGAAATAGTACAGATAAATATCCTGTTATCCCCAGAGAATTTTCTGCTAAATATGGTGCATGATATTGATAAAGAATTCATGAAATATTGGAGAGTAATATTATACATGGTATCTACGGCAAGGATAATCTATGCCAAATACTGGAAAAATAAGTCCACTCCAGAGATCCATGAGTGGGTGGTTAAATTAAGAGAAGTGATAACATTGGATGATTTAACCATAGCACTCAGGGATGAGAAGCGAGGAAAAAACTGTGAGGAAATGTCACCAATTAAAAATTACATAAAACAAAAATGGGCAGTGTAATTCTAAGGCCTTTTTCACACCGGGCGAAGGAATCGCCCCGCGCCACTTCTCACCAGAACTTTGGGCTCCCCACTCCAGTCCACAACGCTCTGGAGCACTGCATGCTTGTCAATATGCACTGCTCCGGTGTCCCAAATGGCAGCTTCTGGTTGGTCGAGGGTCTCGAGGGTCGAGACCAACTGCTGAAGCTCGCCAGCCTAAAGCCCGCCCCCCGGGCAGATCACAGGCTCGCATTGGTGCAAGCCTGCGAATCTGTATAAGGGGGCAGGCTTGCAGTGGCGCACTGCGTGCTTTTGAAAGACTGAAAGAAACAGGTCTTTCAAAAGTATGCTGGAGGACCAGTTGGAGTCGTTCTGGACCAGACTGAAGTATGGATCTACCTTAAATAGGTCCTACCCAGTCCGGTCTGAGGTGCAGTCCTCCTCCTTGGAGGACAGACTGCACCATTTCAAAAACCCCATGTGGAAAAGGCCTATGAAAGATATAAAAAAGGTACGAATGAATGGACTAAAGTGTAAAGCAAAGATATGGACAAGAGAAAGAAGTTGAAAATAAAAAAGTGAGTAGGCAAGCCATCAGAGGGAGTGAAGTTTTAGAGGAAATGGTAAGAATTGGGAAAATCAACCAAACAAGGGGATGTAAGGAAGTAGAATTTGTATATTTAGAATATCGATTAGGGTATATTAAAATTTGAACTTTTGTTATATTTAAGATTAGTTTGTTACTTCTGTTAAGGATGTTCTATATTTTATGTTGAGATGAAAAACTAACTTCTAAATGTAAGAATTATAGATAAGCTTTATTTCAATTTTCTAGATTTACAAAGTTTTTATATATATATATCGATTGGAAAAATGAATAGAAAGGTTGTGATACATGTAAATTTTGACAGATTTTAATAAAAAAAAATTAAAAAATGTCCACCCTCTTAGGATCATTTAGCTATTTGTTCATTATCAAAGAAGTCAACTCCTGGTTCACTTTCTACTATAAAAAAGGAAAAAGGAAAAAAAAAAACTTCTCCTGATATAAAATAGCTAGCAGGAAATCTGTGGTAAAATGGAGTGATGCTGGGGACCTTGGAGATCTAAAAAAAATAAATAAATTCAGAGCGGCACACACTTTTCTTACCAATGATTTACAAATCCTAGGACTTGGAAATCCAAATCCAAGTCCCCATTCAGTCATAAAACTTACCATGTGGCCGTTTACCATCCATAATCTCTTAACCTGATCCACCTTTCAGGGTTGCTGTTACTCAAAAGTGGAGAGCAAGAAAGCCATGTATGCTATCTTGTGCTCATTGCAAGAAAGGCAAGATAGAATACTAAGTAAGTAAAAAAGGAACACATAATAAATAAGCAACTTACCACCTATTTTTTTTAATTGAACAATCTAAATGCACAGGAGGTGCCTGAGGACTGTTATTACCATCCTTTCCATGTAGTGATTTTCAGTGCCTCTCCCTCTGTGCACACTTATTCTCCTGCTGTAATAGGCCATCAACACAAAGGTAATGGACCATATGATTGAATAAATCTAGCTTTGATTTGTTGTCCTTATTTGTTCCTGTCCACAGCTAAATGTTCATCATACGATGAAATTATATTTCCCTCCCCCATACTCCTTGGGTTGTATCATCTACCCTGCTGAAAGTTGCTTTCAGGTCTTTGGGAGGGAAGGAAATGCAGTTGGGGTTTACAAACATTTTGTTTTATAGTTCTTATGGGTGTGAGGATGTCAAAAGAAAACAGCTTTCCTGCATTTTCCCTCATATGATCGCAAACTTAGGTTCACTGTGGGAGTTTCAATCACTGTTTTCCAAATCTCGCCTGCTTCCTGTGGGTAAAAGATGGAGGGTAAAATGCAAACACAGAGAATATAGAAGCAGTGGATCTGAGACAGGAAACCACCAGAAAGCTAAGTGGGGAAAAATATTACTACAACCAGTAAACTTGCAGGCAACTAACTGAAAACAAGGATGTTTCTACTTCCCCATCCTTTTACTTGAGAGATTTGTGGGCCCATTGCTGTTTGTTAGTTAGCATCTGTTAGGAGTTCCCTAAAGCCCATCAGATTAGTCATTTCAGCCTCCAAATTCATGGGCTATGTTATTGTCCTAACAGGCAGGCATAACATCAACTTTCCTCTTAAGTGATCTTAACTATAATACTTGACATGGGGATATAAACATGTGTCTTTGTAATCTTTTAGGCTGTTCCTGCTCAGACATGAAAACCCACTGAATGTCCCTGGGTAAATCACAGACTCTCAGCTTCACAGGGAGCAAAAGCAAATCCCCTGTGAACAAATCTTGCCAAGACAATCCTGTGATAGGGTCTCCATAAGCTGAAAATGACTTGAAGACACACAACAACATTTACATTATCAAATTAGAACAAGATACACATATACTTTTACCCTTAGTGGGGAACATAGACATCTTAATTTAGCAATGTTCTTATTTAATTGATGGGTCATGTGAATGTATCAGTATAGTTATTATATATTAATAATAGAAGCCCTGGTGGTGCAGTAGTTAAATGTCAGTACTGCAGACACAATGTGAGTTCGATCCTGCTGGGCTCCAGGTTGACTCAGCTGTCCATCCTTCTGTAGGTCAGTAAAATGAGTACCCAGCCTGTTGGGAGCAATTAGCTAACACATTGTAAATCACTTAGAGAGTGCTTAGCACTGATGAGCAGTGTAGAAATGTAACTGCTATTACTGTAACATACATTAATTATGTTAACAACAGACATAGATATTAAGCAGAAAAACAACACAACTCACCATAGTGTGAAGGACTGTGACTGGAGTACTCAATGGCATTGCTATGGAGTTGGGGGGAGCAATGACAGCATGCCCCTCAAATAAGAGTTCTGCAACCCAAATGAAATTTCTTTTGTCCCAAAATTTCTAGAATTTCAGAAGTGAGATACTGAAAATCATTCACATCTAGAACTATTATATCTGCTGTATTCACATTCCCTGTAAGTCTTTGCCTGCCTCTTTTCTTTGGTTCCCTAAACTGCATTTCTAAATGCTTGACTGAAGTTTCAAGTTATTTCAGTGCTAGAAATGTGAGGACTGAAGGAAAATGTATCAGAGTGACAGAGTTCTTATTTGAGAGGGAATATCCCATTCCCCCACCCATAGCTATATCCTTCTGTCTGCTCTGTCTGCCTCCCATATATTGATGGGCATCTTCTCAAGACTCTTGTTCCCCTTCCAATGGCTCTTTATCTCATAATAGTAAACGTATAGTTTTTTAAAAAATGATATTTGCAGTATAGATCACTTCTGTTATCAGAAAACAAAAGGAATGACCAAGTATAGATCAAATTACAACTGATACAAGCACATAACCGTCTCTATGTTTCTCCTTAATCCTGAATGGCTTTACAAAACCTTCTTCCAACAGCAAGACTCTGGAGCCAACTAAAATCAACAAATCTACACCAAGGAGAGTGTGTGTGTGTGTGTGTGAGAGAGAGAGATGAATAGTTCTAAATACATATATCAACAGTGTAGGCATTTTCTGTGAGTTTTTGAAAGAGGCATCTAAAATAAAATAAAATAAAATAAAATAAAATAAAATAAAATAAAATAAAATAAAGGTCTTAAGTGAAATGGAAACTTGCTTAGTCATACTTAGAGGAAAGGACTTCCAAACTGGAGTAGAGGAGGGTGCTTTAGAAATGGACACTTCTCTCAGGTTTTTGCCAGACAGAGCAGGATGTTCCACATATGATGTGACACACTTTGTAATGCAAGCCACCCCAAACACCCATCTTTTTTTTTTTCGTGGGAGGGAGGGGACTTTCTGACAAGGGGATAATATCCATAGCTATCTGTGACTTTTGACCTTTTTGTGTGTGTGTTGAGCTTTTTTACCACTGTAATCTGTGACTCTTGCCCCTGTGAAAGAGGCATTATGGAAGATATAAAATGGCTGGTTATTCCTTTATTTTCTGAGAACAAAAAAAGATCAATATAACAACTATCAGTGCTTTTTAAACTACACACTTGTCAGCATGAGAAAAATAATGTTCCAAACTGGAGCTGGATGTCAAGAGACAAAAGAAGGTTAGATGTGGTCGCTGATTTGCTAGTTAAATTATTGGCTAGTACATAAGAATGCTAGGGACTGGCAATTTTACTGAAATTGTTGGGTTTTTAACAGTATAAACAATATGTTCTAATCAGCTTTATTTGTTTTCAGTTGAATTCTGGCTGCATGAATGCCATGAGAGGAAAGTATATCAAAAGAAGAGGAATCTGCAACAAAATGTGGCCATCTATCTCTACTCCAAAGGAGAACTGAACTTGTTAAGTTTCATAGCAAGCAATCCCCTTGCCCAACATACACCCTTCAGGTTACCTGCTACAACTTGTCAAAGATTTGAGAAGGATATGTCTCTCTTTTCTTTTGTAGTCCATTTTATTTTTGTTGTTGTTACTGCTCAAAGGGAGGAATTGTAATTGTAACCTTCCATGTCTCAACTGCTCTCAGCCATAAATCTGATTATCAGAGTCTACCTTTGTTCTTTAGTCCAGAGGTAGGCAATGTGTAACCTTTCTGATATCACTGAACTGCATTTCCTATTAGTCATAAGCAAGATCTCTAACCCTTCCTTCAACTCTGGTAAGCTAGAAGTTGTTCCCTTGTGCTTTATTTACTTACCTAACCCTGTTCCCTGTTTGTAGTCTCAACTCTCATCAGTGTATTGTACGGTCACAGATTTCTGACAGGTAGCTCTGAAATGTTTTACCATGCTACTCTATCTTGGTTAATAAATCTAGATAATGCTATGTGCAAGGAATTCAGTATATAGGATATATGTGGTTGAATGGCCCCATTTTTCTTCCAAACTAAGAGACACACCAACATTTGAATTTCCTATTGGAGGATGTACTGGCACAGTAGATCACAGGTGTAATTAAGAAGCTATTGTATGAAAGCTGCACTGAAATGAACAAGAGCTTGGAAGTAACTGTATCTTCTAATTACATCCAATATTTTGCAAAAATCCTGCTGGAATCCTCTTGGGGCCTTACATCTCTGTGGGAATTAGAAGAGTGCATTTGTATAATGTCTGTAGGACTGCTGTTATGTTGCCACATAGCAAAGTCAACAGAGTGACCAATGTATATTAATGTGTGATGTACATCAGTACACAGTGCAGACCAATGTGCTTCACACAGTGATAGGCATTGCACACTAATAAATTTCATACACTGCTTACATTGTGCACTAGTGCACATTGGTTCCAATGTGCATCTATTGCTCTTGCTGCTGTCCTGATATGCATCTTTACAATTCAGTAAAAGGGTTTCTTAGTTCCTCAGTTATGCAGCTAGGTATACATAAATTTATGTAATGTTAACAGATGATAAAGGATCTGTGTGTCCATTTTGACTCCAGCTGAAAAAGATATTTGTGAAAATATGTTTTCTTCTGCTGGTCAGTATTGATAAAATAATGGGAAAGTCAAATAATGTGTGTTGACAGAATTGCACAAAAGCCAAGACCATTGAGAAGCAAGTGAGAGGCATTGACAAACCTGGGAGAATCGTTGTGTTTATATAAGCAACGAGGTCACTTGTCCTGGTCTTTTACACACACTTAAGGAGGAAACAATCTGAAAAGCACAATAAATTTGTGTTATGTTCGTAACTACAGAATACTGAGTGTCAGACGTACACAAACACATTGTTTACTTAGCTGTTTAAGGGAATTCTGGGTAGGTTTATACAAATTATGACAAGATTCTAAATATTTCAATTTCAGGAAATAATTCAGGAATTCCTTGACTTCAGGAATATCAGAAAACAACATTTGTACTTCTTTCTTCCACCCACCCTAAAAGGTGTTTCAGTGATGGTGTATTACTAGTATAATTCTCAAGATCTGGGGTTTGGGTGGCAAGGCTTATCAGATGCAGGCGCTGGGGCTGGGACAGAGAATGGGCACTGGTTCAGGAGGCCAAGGGTCAAAGTCCAGCAAGAGCCCATGGCAAAAAGACAGTGTTGCTGTGGCATCTCCAAACAACTTAGTGTTCTTGAACTTGCTGATTGCTGAACCCCAGACTCTGACCTCTGGCCTGCCTCCTGGACCTGCATATTCTGTCCAGCCCTTTGGACTCTTGACACCATGTAGACTTCTATTGCCGTGGGCTCTCACTTAACTCTGACCCTTGGCCTCCTGACCCACTGCCTGTTTCTTGTCCCAGCTCTGGCACCTGCATCTGGTAAGCCTTGCTGCCCGCACCCTGGACCTTGACAGTTTGCTGTGGTCCACCCACACCCTGGCTGGGAACTCCATGGATGTCATGAAGGCAGCTGATCTCTCTGCAGTACTGCACATACTGCAGACACAAATAGCCACACTGCAGGAGGAGCTACAGGCCCTGCAAAGGATCCCTGTCCAAGCCCCGGACACCTTCATCTGGTCAGCCTTGCTGACGAAGTCCTGAACCTTGAAAATAATGGGTTGTATTTGCTTTATCATTGTGGTTTGTTAAATCAGGCTGCAGTGTTTTGGAATGAAATCTTGTAGGGAAGGGAAGTTGTCTAAAAAGATGAAAAGGTCTGTAATGGTGCAATCTGACAGGGAACCAGTGTAACAGTCAAGTCTGAAAGAAGTAAGAAAAGCATGAATCAATGAGGGAATCAATTGCTTCCTAGTTTCCTCCTCAGTTTTGTTTCCACCAGCAGATGAGTAGGTATCACCTCCCAATAGCCTGCACCTTCCCACAGCTAGCCCAAATACAAGTCCATTTTTATCTGTAGTCCTTCTCAAAATAGCTACAGAAAGTGACAGCCTGTTTTTTATTTTGAGGACATTCTTGGATGATTACGGAGATGGAGGTAAGGATTTGCTTTGTTTTGCATGTTTTATTTGTTAGGGGAGGTTTCCTGTGTCATTTAGGGAAAAAAATAGTTTGAAATTCCCCTTTAAAAATGGGTTGGGGCTTTCAGAGGCTGGTGGGGGGGCCACCAAACTGGAGTCTATGGGCTAAACTTTCTCCACCCCTCCTGTGTCAGAATACCTTCTTCATACCCACACTTCTGGTCTGATGGCGAAACGACTGACATCTAGGGAGATAGCTGTCCCTAGGACATCGCCACGAGTGGCTTACCCAGGGGAATTCAACACCCAGGAGAGAAAGTCACCATTCGAAATAGGACGGTCGTCTTTTGAGCCGATCCCTGGGCGAGTACTCCCCGGGGAAGAGGAGTCCTGAGGGGGTTCGGAGGGGACCCGAAGATTGCAAGCCCACTGTTGGAGGTGCATCGTTGCCAGGAAGACAGGCGGACAGTAGTGTGTCATAGAACCGCCACAGCCGCTCGGAGTTAGCCAGGGAATTTAATCCCACAAGCAACGCCCAGATTTTTTTAACTTGGAGTTGGAGGGGAAAAGACATTTAAATCTTCGATCTGCCTCCTATCAGAGTGTCGAAAGGTAACTCCAACTAATCTATCAGCTTTACTACAAAAAAAGGGGGGGGCGGTTGTTGTTGTTTTTTTGAACAACCGCAAGATTGGAGCTTAATACCTAAGAACACTACATTTGTTAAAATCAAGCATTCTAACTAAGACTTTGAGAAATACAAAACCAATTACAAAATAAACTCATATAAGAGATCCAAGGAATGCACAGACAGGTTTAAGACAATATTACAAAAAAGAAACCCATATTCTACCTGAGAAGGATAGACAACAAAAGGAAAGGAAAAAGATGGCACATAGACACGTATAAATTCTGCTAGACTGAACTTTATATTTTCAGCCTATAGAGCAATTTGACATTAAGACCCTGAGTCCTGGAAGTGATTAAAATTAAAATAAGGGAACTTTGACCTAAAAGAAGCTCTTTTTGAAGAAGCAGAGGTGAAGTCCGGGAAATAAGAAGCGGTTTTCACAATTATTTCAACTTTCCATCTGTCTCCATTTGTTTTCTACCGCTGGGGGCTAAAAGGGACATAGTGGACGGGGGAAAAGGGAAAGGGAAGGGGGACGGGCCCCACACTATATATGGGGATTTGTGGAGATTGGGGAGACTTTCCAAAAAACAGGGTGATGAAAGAATAAGAGCTCTGATTATTCGGTGGGATTATTTTTTTTGGAAAAAAAAATTTTGAAGACCTGACCAAATTAGTTTAAGTGAACCAGCAAAGGAGATAAATGAAAGGAAAAATGACAGAAGACGGAGATGGAGGGACGGGAGAAGGGAAAATCTGCAATTTAAAAAAAGGGTATACTAAAATAAGAGAACGTCTGGTCATTGTATAGTTATTATAGCTACCCTATCTAAGAAAGTAAAAAGAAAGTGAACCTATAAATATCTAAGCGTGGTATTTACATTTTTATAATTCATTAATATTATTTCTTAAGAATTTACTAAGAATCCACCCTTTCCAATTCATTGTTTATTATTTATTCATTATCTACACAAGCTATTTTAAATTAATTATTTCCCTGGAAGACTATTCTGAGTACATTGTTACATAGTATAAGCCTTACCCTGGTAGATTGTTACATAGTAATATTGTTAAACTTTAATCATTTCACATATGCCCTTTTGAGGAAAGTGCTTTTCATGTTTGGGTTAAAAGCGACCTTGAAGCTGCTGAGTTACTGTGAAAGCATTAGTATTTGAAGCTTAAGTGAAAGGGGGGGGGGGAGGTAAAAAGAATAGTGCCTTAATAGTAGCTTCAAGAGCACCATCTTTTGCCAAAAAAAGTTTAACTACAGGAAAATAAGACTTTAGTAGTTTTATTAGAACTGAAAATTAGAATCAATTGAATAAATTTTGGGGGGTTTTTAATTTAGCTTGAAGGATGGGGCAGTTTGATGGGTGTCAATAACTAACAGAACTAATATATGTACTTATGTTTGCTTAATTTATATAAGTATTGTATATTTGGAATAACTATTTAATATTAGAGTATCATAAGCTGCTGTGTAGATATTGCAACTAATTAATCAGATTGGCTACTGGTACAAGGAGGACTCGGGCCCCAAAGACTAAACCCACAGTACAACAGTCTAGGAGAGCCTCAACAGTTTTCAGCAATTCAACAGATACTAGTGTAATCCTAGAGGCATTAAAAAAATCAAGACAAGAGCTACATCAGGAAATAAGACAAGATATTAAGGGAACCCCAAAAATTTAAAAATTAAAGTAGAAATTAAAAAAAATTGAAGGACTGAGCAGAAAAATGGACATGATGTCTAAAGAAATATCCAATATAAAAGCAGAATTGGAAACAGTAAAAGATAAGACAAGAGAGGTGGAAGAAAAAATGCAGCAAATTAAGGAAAAACAAATACAAGAAGAAACCACGAAAAATAAATTGAATCCTACCTGAAAGATGTTTAAAAATTTCAGAAGAGTGAGAGGGCAAGATCAGGAATCTGTTTATGAAAAGGTAATACAGGCACTAACAGATTATGTACAGCTACCAGAAGAAAGGTTACACGCCAGTATTGAGAAAATATTTAGAATTAACTCTCGACTAGTCCGTGAAAGAAACCAACCAAGAGACATTGTGGTAGTGTTTACTAACTTCAAGACAAAGGAGATTATTTCACAAAAAGTTATCAAGAAAAATTGTGCATAGACTTCCAAGATGTAAATATTTATAAAGACATACCATGTTCTGCACTTAGAAAAAGGCAAGAATAAAAATTCATAACACAGTTCCTGATTAAACAAAAAAATCAATTACACATGGAATAGAATAGAAGGAATATTTTTCACCTACAAAAAAAAACGATATAGAATAAATAATATTGACAAAGCAAGAGAAGTCTATGAAAAGCTGAAAAAAGAAATTGAGAAGCAACCAAAAAGTAGGCATAATGCCAAAAGTCAAGCAACAGAAAAAGCAAAAAATTTGGGGCGGTGGGAGGAGAATTCAACACAGGAGAAATAGAATCACTAGAAGACATAGACGATCCAGAAAGAAGTCAAGATAAAGAAGGGAAGGAGAGCTGCAAACTGAGAGTGACACAGAATATACAGAGGAAAATTAGATAAAGGGAAAAAAATGACAAATAAGAATAAAAATTTTTCATGGAACACTAAGGGTCTGAACTCACAGTATAAATGAAGACATATCTTCACTATTTGGAAAAAACTAATTACGACATCATCTGCCTGCAAGAAACACACATTGCTCAAAAAGACACCAAATTTCTGAGGAATCCTAAATTTGGGGCAATGCTATGTCCCGCTTTTTCCAAAAAAAAAGGACACAGTGATTTATATAGAATACAATGTTACCGAGATTGGAAAAAGACCCAGATGGACATTATTTAATTTTACAACCGAACATACAAAAAACCAAACCATTCTAATAGTGGGAGTATATCCCCCAGTAGAAAACAAAGCAAAATTTTACTCTAAATTAAAGAAGCAAATAGTCAAATATGTAAATGAAAATTCTCAAAAAACATACTAATTCTAGGGGACCTTAATGGATGCTTAACCCATCAGAAGGGGGGTTCCCTATTAAAGCGGGGAAAAAAAG
This sequence comes from Iguana delicatissima, assembly GCA_948472985.1. Taxonomy (NCBI): domain Eukaryota; kingdom Metazoa; phylum Chordata; class Lepidosauria; order Squamata; family Iguanidae; genus Iguana; species Iguana delicatissima. The sequence continues at coordinate 33,314 of CAOKZL010002006.1, forward strand.
ATCCATGGTAAGTTACCACAAAATTTTTTGGGAAAATGATAGAGGAACTTTTTTTTAATAGATGTCTGGACCTTCAGGTATGGTTTCAAAAAGGGTATATTTTTTTTCTCCGATAGACACAACACTTTTTCAAGAATTTACTATTTTCTAGTATCTAAAACACTGTATACCAATATCTATAAAATGGAAATACTTCCCCAAAAAAACTTCAGATCACAACCCCATTCTTTTTAAAAATTTAAAATACAACCCGCAAAAACAATATAATTGGAGGTTTAATGACAATTTGCTAACAAATAAAAACTTTTAGTGGTTAAAATAAAAAGGCCTCAACAAATTTTCCAGGAGAACACAAATATAGATATACCAATGAAGATAATTTGGGATACTGCAAAAGGGGTCATTAGAGGACATTTGATGAGTATGGGAGCATACAAAAGGAAAATTGAGAATCAGGAACTATTTAACTTATTGGAGAAATTAAAATTAAAAGAAAAAGAGTTCCAAGCCAATACTGCAAATCAAAAAATAAAATTAGAAACAAAGACACTTTTCAAGATCAGATAAACAGTCAAGAATATGGATGACATAGAGAAAAAATTGAGATACTGTCATTTGGATCTATTCAAACATGCCAACAAACCTGGCAAATGGTTGGGGAAAAAAATTAAGAAAAGAAAGAGAAAAAAGAAGAATCCTCAAGGGGGAAAAAGGGGGAAAAAGCAACAACAGATTTAGATCAAATTTAAAAACATCCTCCAAAGATACTTCACCCAACTCTATGATAAAGATTTGGGCAGGAGATAGAGGTTGAGAAGGCAGACAAATACTTGGATACCCACCATATGTTAAAAATAACGGATGAACAAAAGACAGCTCTAAACCAGGACACTACAATGAACGAAGTCAAGGAAGCAATCAGTAAGTTAAAAACCCTAAAGGCTCCCGGGCCCGATGGGTATATAGCCCCCTTTCTATAAAACCTTCGAAGTTGAAATTATCTCTCCGCTAACCAAAAACATTAAATGAAATCAAAAGAGCTGGTATTCCAGATTCATGGAAAAATGCAAACATTGTATTGATTCCAAAAGAAGGGAAAGATCACACATTACCTGAAAAATTTCAGACCAATATCTCTTCTTAACACAGACTATAAAATCTTCACAATGATATTAGCTCAAAGATTTAAAAAGGTCCTAAATGAAGTGATCCACACAGACCAAAATGGCTTCCTACCAGACCGTCACTTGCGAACCAACTTCAGAATTTTACTTAATGCAATAGAATATTATGAAAAAAGAAATGAGAAACAATTGGCCATATTATTTCTAGATGCTGAGAAGGCCTTTGACAAAATTAGATGGCCATTCATGATACAAACATTGGAGAAAATGAATTGTGGGTGAAAATTTTTTGCAATGGGTAAAGCTATCTATAAGGAACAGAAGGCCAAGATAATTGTGAATGGGGAACTGACAGAAGAAAAAAAATTAAAAAAAGGAACAAGACAGGGCTGTCCAATATCCCCCCTACTCTTTTTTTTGCAATATTAGAAACATTGAATATGGCTATAAGAGAAAATTCTAATATAAGAGGAATCCGGGTAAAAGGGCGGTTAAACTGCGGGCCTTCGCTGATATCTTGTATTCTTTGTGGAAGAGCCAATGGTAGGAATTACAGAACTTATGAAAAAAGTCAAAAATTTTGGGGAGGCGGCAGGTCTGAAAGTAAAAAAAACAAATCATATGTCATGGTAAAGAATATTACAGTGAAAGAAAAAGAAGAAATAACAAAATTGACTGGATGCATAAAAAAGAAGAAAATCAAATATTTAGGAATATGGGTAGGAATTTTAAAAAGGATTTATTTGATAACAATTACAATAAAATTTGGAAAGAAATTACCAATGATCTACGAAGATGGACTAATTTGAACCTCTTCGTGGAAGAATAGCAACTATTAAAATGAATGTCCTGCCCAAATTTAATTTCTTATTTCAGAATCTGCCAATTATGACAAATGATAAACTGTTTAAAAATTGGGATAAGGAGATCTCTAAGTTTATTTGGGGGGGGCAAAAAAACCAAAATCAGCTGGAAATTGCTATCAGAGAAACCAAAAAGGGGGATGTGAATACCCGACTTAGACTATATTATTATGCAAATGTTTTGAATTGGCTTCAAAATTAAAAACGTTAAAGGAACTAGAATACTAACATTAGAAGGTGCCAATATCCGTTTCGGCTTCCACCCCCTTTTTGTGGTATGAGAAAGATAAGGTGGATGAGACTTTGCAAATCATTATATAAGAAAATCACTGATTAGAATTTGGAAAAATATAAAAAAAGGTATTTATAGTAAAATACCTCTCTGGGTATGCCCCAAGAAGCCTTTTATGGACAATGGGTTGATAAAAACCAAGACTGGCTCAGATACAAAGAATTTACTTTAAGTTTGAAATCCCAGAGAAAATCAGACTGAAGACACGGGGAGAATTAAAGGAGAAGATATAAAGCTAAACTGGTTCCCGTATTTACAACTTAAGGAAAGATTCAAAATGGATCTTAAATTAGAAGGATTTGTACTGCAAAAATCATATAATGAATTAGAATCAATAATATTTCTTTAAAAAAAAACAAAAAATTTCCCTACTTTATAAATACTTGAATACTCGTAAACTAGAGGATGAAAAACGTCAAGGAAGTTATAAAAAAAGTGGGCAAGAAAATTTTAATAAAAATATTTCCTTAAAAATTAGGAATTGTCATGGAAAAATACAATGGAGTTCACCGGTCCCCGGATTTAAAAGAAAACTATTAAAAAATGATGTACAGAAATATTTAACACCTGAGAAGATTGATAAAATGTATCACACTGGTGAAAACAAGTGTTGGAAGTGTAAAGAAAACTTGGGGAAACCTTTTTCCATATGTGGTGGACATGCTTGTGTACAAGAAAATTCTGGATTAAAATATTAAAACCATAAAAGAAATTTACAAGGTGACACTTCCTATGAAGCCTGAATTTTTTCTCTTAAATATGACTAATATATTAGAAAAAAAAATTCCAATCTAAGAGAATTTTACTGTACTTAGTGATGGCAGCAAGAATGGTTTATGCGAGGCTGTAGAAATCAATGAAAATTCCAGATATACAACAATGGACAGAAAAAATAGCAGAATACAAACAACTTGATTTGTTTCTCTTTTTTAAGGGTGAAGGGGAAACCCGGAAAATAGAACAAGACTGGAATGCAGTAACAACTTATATGATACAAAAAGGATATTGGCTATAAGATGAATCAACTAATCGAACATAATGTGAGAGAATGTCTGATAACAAAATATAACACTAAATTAGGTATTATATAAGTATTATATAAGTATTACATTATATAACTGTACATAAATAACGTTAGTATCAGAAGAGTAAAGCCAATCTGGGTTTTATAATTCTTGTCTGAGAAAACAAGAATGTTATTATAAGATACAAAAGTTGAATTGGGGAGTTTCTGAAAAGAAAAAAAATGACTCTTGGTGGAGGTAAGGAAGTCAAGGTAATGTTGAAGGTACAGTTACAACAAGGAATATATGGTAAGGTTATCCTCAAACAAACATTACCAAGGAAAATTGTATAACTTTAAAGCTATATATATGGAGAACATTAATGTTGTTTTTTTGGATTCCATATTTTGGAGTTGGATTTTAATATTATGTATTTACAATAAAGAGAGTTTTTTAAAAAAGAATACCTTCTTCAGCAATGGACTTCTCTTCTGTTTGAAGAGAGAGGCCTTCAAATCCAACCCAGTGTCCCTAGTCTTTGATCTTAGGCCATTTCTGCAGTACCACCTTTATAATGCCATTATTCTACTTTAAACGTCCTCTGGAATCCTGGGGCTTGCAGTTTAGGGAGAGGCCTTTAGAATTCTCAGCCAGAGAGCTCCTTGGCCTCAGTAAACTACAAACCCCAGAATTACACAGGATGTTGAAAGTACAATAGTAGCACTATAGCAGTGTAGTGCAGAAAGGCCCTAAGTATGCAAGTATCAACATTTAACATACAACTTTTTTGTATACTTATCAGTTTTACACAAAATTAGTTAAGCTGCAACAAACATTTCCAACATAAACTAATGTTAACACACTAAATAAAATAGTAAATAAATTAAAAAAACTCATTAAAACATTGACATTCCTAACTAATCTAAAGAATTTTATATTAGAATACTAATACACAATTCAAATACAAAAAAGGCTCTGACCTCCCCCACAACTATAATGAATAATATTCTGCCATTACAGATCCAGCAAAGCAATACAAAATTACTACATTATTTAGATTCTTATTACTCAAGAAGCCCCAAATGGTTTCCAGTCTTTTAAGAAATCTTTAGTTAGTTAATTTTTTAAAAAAACACACATTAATTTGGCCATTAATCAGTCCTGTATTACCAATTCTTCAACCTCTTTCTAAGTTTGTGAAAACAATATTCCCAGAACTTTGAAATGTGAAATAACAAAAAGGAAACACATAGAGTGAGAACCTGTGTTGGACATATAGCTACAATGCTGTGGCTATTTTTCATCTCCCAATCTGACTCCCCAAATGATCTTAAAATCCAGGGCAGCCATACTATGAGTTGGAGTTCTTTGATTCTGGTGAATGGAGTGCTGTAAGTCATGCAACAACAAGGAGCAATGACAGGGCTCCATAAAAGTCCCTGCTTCTACGTGTTACACCACTGATTGAACTAGCTGTGTCAGCCTTCTAGTCTCCCTCACCAGTGCCACTGAACTCTGTCTTTCAGAAAGGATGCCTAGATTTTGAGGTGGGGTGAGCATTTGTAATCTTGGAAATGGTGCCATGTTCATAAATGTGAATGTCAAGCAGCTATGAGGTCATAATCCTAGTTTACATCATAGTAACTGCAAAACAGGATGTCAGCCCATAATTTATCTTCAATATAACCTATCCTCCCAGTTCTGGTGGTTTTAAAGTAGAATTCTGCAATGATTAGAAATACATTATGAGAAATACATAATATTCAAGGCTATGCAGAATAATTAGAAAAGAAAAAGAAACTGAACCTGAGCACTGATAACATGGATAACTTTCACATAAGTCTCATTTTTAAAGTGAAATGTGCCTTTTAATAAATTACTGTTATTGCAAAATGCACACTAAATTATGAAAGATGTTTAATACATACGAGTAAGCATGGTAAGTGGATATTCAGCTTGCTCATTTCCTGTTGTGTAGTAACTCTTAACTGCTCCTTTAATACTATTCTAATCAGATTTCCTTTTTGTATTTAATATAATTGGGATGAAGCTTTATTAGCTTGACTTCATCTTTGGAATGTCCTTTTGCTATTATTGGTTGGTAATTTTTCCTTCTGGTAGATGGATATGCTGCAATTTTTCTTGTTCTGCTTCTGTTATTGTGAACAAAATGCCATTCAGCTGAAGATGACAGCTGCATATAAGTTCCAAAGCATCTGCCATATCAATGGTTTTCAGGATGGGGACTTAATACAGTACTCTTACAAACAATATGAGGACTCACAAACATCCCAAGGACCTTGTATTCTATCAGAAACTCTAAACAAATATTGTAGAAAGGTTAGTTTCATATATTAGAATGGTTACATTAATTATTAAGGATGGAGTGAAGTACATTCTAAAAAAGCATAATTAATCAGATAATACTTTTAAAATGTTCACAGCTGGAGCTATACATAAGTGTCTCTCCATGAGCTTATTGTTAGATTTGGAATGAGCCCCAGCAAACTACTGAAAGATGATGCTATTCAAGTTTCATTTCATGCATATTTCCTTTAGTCGTCATGGGTGAAAATACAAACTTGAAAACAGGGGCAGGTGCCAGTGAAAAGCTACAGCTGCAATCTAGCAAAGGGAGAAACACACCTGTAGCCTTTGCCATCATCTGAAACCAATAGTGAATATTCCCTGTGTGCACAGTTAACTTTGCTTTTCAGGATCCAGCAGTGAAAATGCTCTGTTCATCCAGAAAACAGTTCCATTTGTTTACTTATTGGTTTTGAGATGCTCATTCTGCATCCAGTAATCTCCAACGTGCGTCTGACTTGTACAATCTGCCTAGTGCTATGCCCCCATCCTATGTTTCCACTGCAAGCAAAGATGAGCACAGTTTGAATACAGGTGGGAGCAATGAGGAGTACAATGAGCATGAGTCTGAAACAATCAGTGCTGTTAAAAATGGGATACATTTGCCACACACACCTGCTGCAGCTTCGGTGGTAACATTAGAGATTGGCTGCTTCCACATCTATATTACCCAAAGGTTCACACTATCAGGAAGATGTGCCAAGGTTTGTGCACATCTTTATGAATCTGACACAGGTGTCTGCTTTCCTCAGTGCTTTTGGTGTCTTGTTTCTCCCAACCTTATACTCCCACTGATAACCTTGATCTTATATCCCAATCCTTTTCAATATGTTCTATACACAGGAATATTCTGAATGTATATGCATCAGTGCTGACCAAAACTATAAACCCTTTAAATTGGAATTTTTGAAGCAAAACTGGGCTGGTTCTGTTGATCATAGTGAACAATTACTGTCTTCCATCCATTGATTTCATGTTAGCAGTCCACATATATAAACTAATATAAACAGTACACACTGACTGGGAGAGGTTGTATTGTTATAGAATGCATTATCCAGGGATTTAAAATAATTAAATCTTGCTGAAACTAGTAGGAATAAGTCAGTGTAAATCCAGTCCAACATCTATATAAATATGCACAAACTGTTATAAACCATTTGCAGTCTTGCCTAGGTACCACAGAGATACAGGAGCCTCATCAGTAGTCTGCCCTGCCTCCTGTAACATGTGTGACAGGGATGATACGTCTAGTATTTTCCCCCTTTTCAACCTTCTGTTTCCCCTTCTGCCAACCTAGTTAAAAGGCATCATACTTCTGTATGTCAGATTAATTTAAAAGGTTGATATGCTTAAAGAGAGCATCACCACTGGAACAGACAAAGTCATATTCCTGACCAGTTTTAGACTGGAAAAATATATAGGTCAATTTAAAAATGTAGTGCTAGTTGGGAAAATATTTTATTATGCAACACTTGCCACTGTTCCCCACATGGCCCTTCATCAGTGGTAGTGATAGAATATGAAAACACTTCACCTTAAGTAGGGAGGAAGCAATAATCCCTGGTCAATTGGTCCACAGTCATTGCTGCACTGTGAACAGCTGGTGTTGAATAACTATCATCTCATTGAGAATTGCAGCACACAAGATGTGTGATATTTGCCAGCTGCCCTATTTGCTCCTTCCTTTAAAGTATAACATAATTCTTTTGAAACTTTTGTCAGGTATACTGCATGGTGCCCTGACAATAAACTCTTTTTTTCCCCCTGTGTTTGTAAAATGGACACTGGGAAAAATAATGGCATAGAAACTGAATTTTAATGTCAGGAATAGTATTGTTGTGGAAAACCATTTTTTAACTATATAATTAGTGATGTTGGGCTTGAAGCCACTTAGCAGTTCAAACTAGAGTAGACTCATTGAATCAGCTTTTTAAAAATGTGAATCAAGACTTATGTAAGTTTCATTGACTGAAGAGATCTACTTTAGTTGAAATGATAAGATTAGGACTCTAAAATATGAAATGTTTTGAAGGCCTTCAGCAATCCTTCTTAGGCTAGGGAACAGTGATATCCTGTTCATAGGTGGGAATAGACAGAGAAAAAAGGAAGAATTATTCAGATTCTGTAAAATGTATTGCAGAATATTTCATCAAAAATGCAACTCATTCAGTATAGGTAATCTTTGTTGAGCTATTGCTTTGCAGGGGCATTTATCTATCACTGTGCTATGTGTCTTTTGCATGCCAAGAAGTGAGACAGCACTATAACAAGGCTCTGGAAGGAAAATTCTATATTGCGCTGTGAAGAACAAAGAGGTAGGGCAGCTGATAACATTAAGAAATGCACAGTGGAAACCACTGGTTTGTGAGTCCCTTTGCACTGATGTTTGCATTTCCATTACTACCCAGCAGCTAATGTTGTCTAGAGAATTCAGAATACAAAACTTAAGCTATACAATATGTTAGACCCTACAAATGTTTCCAATAACAAAATGGAAGTAAAAGATCTAAACCAAAGTAGAAGTACAAACCCAAACCCAAAGCATAAAAAGCACGAACACAGTTTTAAAAAAAAATCTCAGGAAACTGAAAAGATATTCCTTAGAAGCCAATAACACCACAAGAGAAACAATAGAGAAACTTCAATGTCAGGCCCAGGCCTTGTCATTTGATTGTCCCTTGTGCCCAGGGGGATTTTGAGAGTTGTGGTCTAGAAACATTGTCTTTCCAATCTGCAGTTCTGCTAATTTATCATTTTCAGAATTGTGGAACTTTCTTTGGCTTCCTCCCACAATTCTTTGTGCCATGCAAAACCTGCCTCAAATAGATTTCCCCATCCTTTAAAATCAGTTTTTGGGAATTCATAGGAAGCTGCATAAAGTACACACCCATCACCCTCAGCCAGGTTCTACTGACATTAACAGTTCCATTCTACTAGCTACTTGTGTTCCAAAACAATATATGTGTGTGTGCATGTATGAGAAATCCTGGATTTTCTATTTAATCTTTTACCTCACTAGGTTTTCAGAGTACACAATCCATGCAATGATGGGAACATCTAAATGACCATTGGGATATAAGAATCATGCTGAGAATTAGCACCCAACTCATGGAAATATCAACTGATCTAATCTTGTGCACTGGAACAGGGGACAGAAAAGAATTTCACTGAGATTGGCAATCTTGACTTAGTACCCTTGGTAAGACTGGTTAGGCTAAACATTGACAATTCTCACATTTAAGAATCTTACAGGGTGTTTCAGAAAAATGAAGTGTGTTTATAACAGGCATAGATTTTACATTCAAATGGCTAACAATGTTTACAATTGAAAGAATATGTGAAGGGAGGGGTGCATAATAGATGCACATATTGTAAAAAAAAATTGTTAAAACATGTACTGTCTGAATTTCATTGTGGGTTGCTTTATAGGCATGCCTTCTTTTTCTCAGATGAATTCCAGGCAGTACCAAAGTCTCTCCGTCTCCCTCAAACAATTCCATGAAATAGGTTAGGCTGAGGGAGAGTGATTGGCCAAGTTCAGACAGTGAATTTTATACCTAGATGGAGACTTGAACTTGGATCTCCCAAATCCAAATTCAGCTCCCTAACCATTGGCCCATCCCAGCTCTCTGTTGCTCAGATGTGATAGGAAACTCTGAGGCAAGGCTTTGTGGTACAACATGGAAATTTACTTTAAGAAGAATATATGTAATGACATTTTCAGAGCCATCCATGACTGAGATGTCATAAAATATTCCCCTGGGACTCAGAATACCATCCTACCATTCCTTAGTTAGGGATAGCTTTGATATGTCATTATATGCATTTAAAAGTACCTTCTAAACTCTTGTTGTAGGTCCTGTGTATCATTACTGTCAGCTGAGTGAGTGTTTACGTAGGCTGGCATGAAAGCCTTGATAGACCTTCAAAAGTATCAAATTCCACCTGCTGGCAATATAGAGTTTAGAATTAATACTATGGTAAGACTGCTGACTTCAAGGATCCTATTACTTCTTATGGGCCATGTAGATCTGGTTGTGAACTTTGAGATTTAGAAATGTAAATATGACGTTTATAACATATAAAGTACAACATATAAGCCTTAGAATATAAAGCAGGAAGCTTTGTCAGTTGCATAATGTGGTATTTGTTGCTCTAGATAATTTGAAAGACCATATCTCTCTATGAACCTGTCCCAACCTTAAATGTTTCAGGAGAGGGCTTCTTCTGTCCCATCACTCTCATATGTACTGTTGGTGGTGACACAAAAGATAACCTTCTTGGTGGCCACTCTGTGATCTCTTTGTACCATCAGGCAAAGGCCTTTCTATTAAAGCAGACCCCTAGTGTTTAACTGAGGCCCTTTCCACACGGGGGGGCGAAACGTGGTGGAACGTGGCGGTGCATGCGGGGATGGAGTTTACCTTAATCCGGGTGGCTCCGTCCCCGCAGGAAGCAGTGCGCATTCGCTGCTCTACACGGCAGCGGCATCCGGCGGAGCCCAAAATGGCGTCCGGCAGCTTCCGGAGGTACCCAAAATGGCTGCTGGCAGCTTCCGGTGGCACTCCGCCAATCGGGACAGCACGCCAGCCAGAAGCCCGCCCCCAGGCAGCTCTGTAGGGATGCATTTGCGCGCCCCTGTGGTTCTTCATGGGGCGCTGCGACGGGCTAGCGTGCTCTTGTTTTAAAAAGACCACTTCAAATGTGGTCTTTATAAAACACATGGCGCCACCCCCGTGGCTATGTGAGGGTGCTTTGAGGTGTAGAACGTCACCTTTTCAAACCACCCTAGCGCACCCCGCAATGTAGATGACCTTCTGGTGAGGTTGTCCACAGCGCAGGCTATATCCCCATGTGGAAATGAGTGTGGCAGAAAGTTCTTTTAACTGGGTGTGCTGTACCTTGATCTTGCCTTTTATATGTAGTTTAAATTGGTTTAAGTATTTTAATATGATAGCCTTTTCAAAAATTTTCTAATAATTGCAGTACATTATTTTCATTGTATTTTGTTTTAATATTTTGTTGTATGCTGACTTGAGTCTCATTTTGGGGGAAATGCAGGATTAAAATTAAATTAAATTTAATTTAAAAGTAGTAAAATTATTCAGTCAGAGAAGCTAGCTGGAGTTTCAAACAAAAACATTTTATAGGATGGGGTTGTGTAACTTACCTTCTGTTCCTCTGCTAACTACTGTACCATTCTACTGTAATGACACTTGAGGGTAGCAAACAAGAAGAGAAAGCTTTCTTCTTCCATATACTACCACTGGAATCCAGAGTTTAAGATTGAGGTGGGTACCTGTAGGCTTCCAATTTTTTTTTTGTAACTCCCATAATCCTTCACTGTTGGCTATGGAGGTATTTTTATATTAAGGCTTACAACAAATAAAGTTCCCTTATATTATTTCAGTATTAAAAGTACCTGTGAGAATTAGAGCTAAGCCTAGTGAGGGAAGAATCTGATTGAGATATAAAGTCTGTTGCAATTACTTTTGCACTGTCTGCTTATCCTGGCCTTGATCGATGACAAGTCTCTATGGTCTATCCCCATCTCACAGAAAACACATCTCAAAAGTATGTATTCTTCTCAGTATTTGCCCATATGCTTGCAGGTTTGTTTGTTTGTTCTCATATTTATGTATGATGATAGATTTCAGTTATGTGAAATGTTTCTGCATAATATCCAAATACCTTGTTATATTACTGAAAAATAAAGAAAGCAAACATGACAAAAATGTTTTCAAAATAAACTCATGAAGCAAAATTGGGACAACTAGCTAATTTTAAGGCATTATCTTCTAAACTGTTTGCAAAATGAACAAGGAGTATTGTGGCCTCAAGCTCCCCACTGGATACTGGCTTCTGTTTACTCCAGCTGTGCCAATGCCCTACAGTGAGATGCAAAACAAATGCATCAGCTTACAACAACAATCAAAAGAAGATACTTTCCGAATGATTAACATATAGATCCTCCACTTATCACAATGTTGCAAGATAGTATTTCAACTCCTGTGACTTATATGTTATATATTCTGTTCATGAAACTTATGACTTCTGGAAAACCAGTTCTCTGGGGATCTTTTTTTTCCTGATATAAATATTTTATTCTTGAAGAGACTACTTTTACAATTGCAACACATGTAAAGATATCAAGTCCCTCACAACTTGGGACCAGGCTATATGAAGGACTGTATTCTTTCGTGTGAGCTTGCCAGCATAGCTCTAGGGAAAGTACTTTCCTCAATGCCACCACCAAGAAGCAGAGGCAGGTAGATAGGATTGGGTAGATGGGACAGAGAGATTTTATGGATGTCACTCCCAGGATCTTTCTCCCAAGGGAATCTACACCACTTGTCTCTTGTCCTTCGACATTTAAGCTGGGTTTCTGTTGAAATCAGTTCAGCTGGTTGGAACTTATACATTGGGAACTGGATCAAATTGCTTCTTGACTAAAATCTCAGGACTGTAATCTAAATTGTGTACAGACCTACTTTAAAATGACAAAAGAGGATTTTTGAAGGAATCAATAACAAAATATGTCCTTAGGTGAGAATGGTGACAGCTTCCTTACCATTTCTGTTCATTTCATTACATGTTTCAGAAACTAGTGTTTTAAGTAACTGACATATTATTGTTAGTTAAATTAAGCAATATAATTCATTAACATTAATGACAATGAATCACTCTCCCAGTTTCTAATGCTGAACACCAACAAATTAATCTACTGTTCCAAGCTCTATTCCAGACCATGCTCAGAAGCACCTGTGATAGGATCTTCTAATGGAAATATAAACAGAAGAGAAATTTTTAAAAATTCACTAAGCTCCAAGGCTTTCAAATTAGCTGAGTCTTCTTCACAGGCAAGTAAACTAGTTGTCTCAAGACAGCTGAAGCCATTCTGTGTGCTATCTGTCAAAGTTTCCTTTTTTCTTTGTTTTTATCCTTGTGCTTTCCCTCCTTTTTCACTTCAGCTTTAATGGACTGAAAAGAAAAGAAAAACACCCTGCCATCTATATAAACATAGGCACCAGAATCCCCTTGAGGCCTTACTTCTTCATAAGTGGACTTATGTTTATGGGAATTAGAATTGCACAGTTGTATGACATCCATATCCTGTGGACAGCTGCTATTATGTAATTATGTAGCAGAGCTGGCAAAATGCCCAGTGTGCATTGATGAATGTTGCCCATGGTGCACAATTCTCATCAGTGCACAATGCACATCAATGTGTGGTGCATATTGGTGAGTAGCTCACATGAGTGCACAATGTATGCTGATGCACATCAATGCACTTTGCACACCAATGCACATTTCACACCGATGTACATTTCACACAAGTGATCATTGGTCCTATTACACATCTTTACTATTCAGTAAAGAGGTTTTTAGTGCTTCTGCTACACAGATGTAAAGCCATACAGGATTTCAGTGCCTGTTTATACAGTGAGAGTGTCTCACTCATAATCACTTGGCTAGTAGGTGTGGCAGTCTGTGGCAGCAAGAAGGACGCATGCACAAATTGTCTTGTGGCTTATTAAAACTGAAGAATTAAACCAAATTATTAAAACTAGCTAGAGTATACCCACTGAATCAATGATAACTCAGTAAATCAACACTTGGGCTAGCTGTATTGATTCAGTGGGTCTGGTTTATTAGGTCTGAATCCTGTTGTTAATTTCAGCTAAAGCATACTTACTGGATCAAGAGAACTTTATTTATTTATTTATTTAAGTATAGGATTCCTGTATGAAATGGTCATGTTACCCTGTTTACTGGGGGTCCCGAGAGGGACTCCAAAATGTGCTCTACTAGAGGTGGGGGAAATTAGCTCAGAGCACTGCTTTAGCGTTATGAGAGGCAGGGTAACTTAGCAAGATCTTTAACCCAGTGTCTATTGGGACAGACCAAGTCAAGGAGCAGGCCGGTTTGAAAGCAATGAACGATCTTTATTAAATACAGGCACACAATGTAAGCAACACAAACACACAGATAACTAAGGAAAATAAAGGTGTGAGTAAGATAGCAGGATTTTCAGGGGGATAGTTGATTCAGGAGATACGAAACCTGTTCCTGAAGCCTGGAAGAAGATAGAGAGCGATGCTGGGGTTCAGTGTGGCTCAGCACGTGGAGCTGAGGGGAAACTCGCCAAGCAAAGCAGCAGCAAGGAGGTCTGGAACTCAGGAGCAATCCGAGGAAGGTCTCAGAATCAGGGGTTTTTATAGGGAGAAGTGTGACTGCAGGCTATGCCTTACTCGGGGACAACAATGAGTTTTGGGTGCGAGACAATGTCTCCAAAAGGTCACAGTTTAGCATGATGAAATCAAAGCCGAATTAACAATGGTGTAGCCAGTATATAAATGTGCAATGCTTGATAGTGGATGGTTCAGCCTTTGTCAAGTTGCCTGCTCGGGGCAGGGAGCCTTTTATAGGTAGCACGCATACATAATATCGTGTTTGCCGGGGAGGTCCCTGAAGCTGCGATCTAGCTATTTCTGGTGTGCCTGTATTGTTTGAGAATATTTCAGCAGTTAAGTGCCGAGCCTAGTTTCATGCTTGTCTGGAGGCCTCACAAACACGTGGAGGAGGATGGTATGGTAAGGCCGAATTATGATATCAAAATGATATCTGAGGGTGTCTCCAAGGAGGTCTAAACTGCAGCAACAGTCATGACGGTCTAAACTGCAGCAACAGTCATCAACAGTCATGGGTAATTCTTTCTATATACTCTGAGAAGAGGGAGAAAAAAAATAAAAGATTTCCCCACCACCACCATAAAATGATACAAAAGTTCAAGCAGTGGAAGAGACTGGCTTGCTTCATTGTTAATGAATACTAAAGATTATGAAAGTTTCGTTTTCTATGGTCCCCATTGTCACAAAGCTGAGCAAATCAACAACAATATACATGAGATACAGGAATCCCTAACACAACACGCAGTAGGGTTAGGGGACTGGAGTCTGAAATCCAGTTTCAATACTGAAATGGGAATGAATCTATTCTGAGTCAACTTCGGTTTCTAGTTATTTTGGAAATGTGGAAGAAGACTATGAAAATAATGCAGGCTTCTTGACTTACTTCTAGAGCACACTGGGAGTGATTCTCCCTAATCAGTATACTCCATATTCTGCATGTGTCTTTCAAGTTGGACAACCAAATATATTATTCAAAGAACTGTCTATTCAGACCACTGAGAGAACCTTCATTCTATCCAGGTGAAAAGAAGATTTTGTGGATCAGCAGGGCGGCAGTAATTTTATATCCAAATCCTGCTACATGTCTGCAGAAAAAACACACGCTCCAAACATCCTCAAAAGCAAACTGGCAGCCTAATCCTAGGAGAAATTTTTCTCATGGAGGTTGACTATGGTTGAGAGCCTTAATGAACATTCTCTTTGCTAGAAAAAAAATTACTGATGCCAAGAGACAGCCAATTAATTAATACTATTTTAATTTTTTGAAAAGAATCTTGTGATCTACATATTGCTTTTTCTGCTGAGTTTATTTCTCCAGGCTTATCCCCACCTTTATAATAACTTGAAATTTGAAAAAAAAAGGGGGGGCACTTAGTCTGAGTTTCCAGTTAATTAGAGAATTTTGTATTTTATTGATTTTTTGCCAAAGGGGAACAATTTACCAAAGAGGAAAAAAATTATAGTAAGGGCACTTGTGATTTGCTGAAGCTTTAGATTTTAGAGAGTTTTGTGAAGTTTTAATAATGTTTTATTTATTAACCTTTTATCCAAACACTTATTCTACCTCAACTTTAGATTACTTAAAAAAAAACATAAATTGAACAGCATGCCTAATTAATCATTATCTCTCTTATTAAGGACCTTGGAAAACCTATTTTCTTCAGATCTTCAATCACTTTTCAAAAAGAATGCCTGAGACACCAGATTTGAGACATAATTATTAGAATTAATAGAAAAGTAATTTCTATTCCAAACAGTATGTGTAGATTGAGGTATTGACCTTTGCAGCAGATAATTATAAACATTTTATTCAAATACAAGTTTTAGAAAGGCTTTCCATAGCAATGACTGCAGCATAAAATATATTTTACTAGAATAAACTGTCTGCTTTGATGGACAAATGGTACACCTGCAACAGCCTTAAATGGTACATTTTGGATGCTGTAGAGTGGACTACATCAATTCACAATATAATCTGAGTATGATAGTGTTGAATCTCCCACAGGTGAAGGTAATTCCTGAATATTTTTAACTGAAAGCTTCAGTCTTTTTTATCTTCTCCTGTGCTCATTTTGTTATTTAACCTTCAGGGAATGTTTACCAAGAGAACCAAGAAGAAAGGGATCCATCACCTTCAGTCTATAGTAGTAGAGCCCCCTGGATGTTCAGTTTATTTGAACATCCAGAGGGCTTACTACTTCAAGGACAGGAAAATCTTGGCTTTCTAGATGTTTTGTAAACTGTCATTACAACTTACCATTCCTGTTCTGTGTTGGGCTGATGTCAGCTGGTGTACAAAATAGTTGGAAGTACCAAAGCTTTTCTGCCCCTCATTCCCATGACTTTCTGATGAATGAATAGACCAGGTTACAAGGCAGTTCCTCAGTTCATGCGTAGCACAAAAAGCCCCTGTTCTGTTAGTCAGCTCCTTTAACACTACCTTGTGTGTAGCCAGAACTTGCTTTAATCTGGTTATCTAGCTTCAGTTTGAATCTGCATCTTGTTAACTCAGTAGGTAAAGAAGGAAAAATATAACAGCCTCAGGCTTTTCACTAAAACTAGGAATGGTTTATTAATATTAATTTGGAAAATATGGGGGGATCCTGTATAAAAGGATATGTACCTGAAGAAAGATAAAAGCGTCACTAAAACTGCATTCAAAAAGTAGTCAAGGAAGTTTGAATAAGAATCCTAGTCCTGTATCTCCATCTTTGAAGCCTTCCTCCAAGTCAATGTCATAAATTCCCTGCCTATATTGGACTATACAGAATGATACATGACATTCATATCAACCAGTTCAATGTTGTGAGTTCAGAATCCTTTCATTTCCGTCAGAGACAGAATATCACAGATAAAGGAAAGGGGAAGGGTAAATAAAATGATACAGGTGAAAAAAGAAATAAGTAGAATGAACTAAATTCCCAGAAATTGCTTGTTTTAGGTTGATCAGAGGTGTTGCCATATTTTTTCATCATTGGCAATTCAGAATATGATACTTGAGTAGACATAGCAATTATTTCCTTTTATATGCCCCACATCTTTCTAGAGCAGTGGTTCTCAACCTGTGGGTCCCCAGATGTTTTTGGACTTCAGCTCCCAGAAGCCCTGAGCATTGACCATAGTGGCTGAGGCTTCTGGGAGCTGAAGTCTACAAACATCTGGGGACCCACAGGTTGAGAACCACTGTTCTAGAGGAATGGTAAGTGGGATTCCAGCTTTTGAGATTTTTTTTTTCCCTAAGGATGAGGGTAAAAAATTAATATGAACCAACCTGATTTGCATTTTCTCAACTAAAATATAAGTAAGAATTTGTATGAGTTTTCATGAACAGCAGCCCACATTATCATGTATTTAGCTATCTACAGAGTTATCTACAGTAATTAAAACATGTTGGTATCAAAGATATCACAGACTTCTTTTTTCCTGCAAGAACCTAACATGGCTAACCCCCTCCCGTAAGACAAAATTATCATTTGGTTTTCTCACTGCTCCATATATTGCAATGCAGTATCCTGAGTTCTTTTAAAAAAGATATATAATAAATAAAACAGTATACAAAATGAGATCCTGTGTAGTTGTATGAGTGTTTGACTAACTTTGGAAACCAAGGTCATTTCCACACTAGCCTGTTATAGTGCTATTATTCCACTTTCAACACCCTATCCAATCCTGGGGTTTGTAGTTTAGGGAGAGGCTTTTGATTCGTAGGTGTCCAAGCTTTGTATCCATGCTCAGCCATGGAAACCCACTGGGTGATCTTGGGCAAATCACTTTCTCTTGGCCTCAGAAGAAGTCTATTCTGCCAGGATAACCCTGTGACAGAAGAAGTCTATTCTGCCAGGAAAACCCTGTTCTCTTTAGGGTCCCCATGAGTTGGAAATGACTTGAATCCACATGACAAGTATAGAAAAAAGGCCTATGTTACAGAAAAGTAGATACAGAAATACAGTGTATGGACATGTCCCTCCATTTCAGATGGACATTGTAAACACACACACATCAGTTCAGAAATTGGAGAAAATGACCTTTGAATGGTGAAAAAATGTAAATATTACAGAAAGTGAAACCGATAGATTTATCCATTCCTATTCTTTTCTCATGTCATTTTAACAAATTTTAGTGTATCTTTCAAAATGATAATGTTGTGAATGTAATGAGGCCTGCTGCTGCTTCTTTTCTTCAGGCTGGGAGAAACTCTTTACAAACTAGACAATTTTCATAGCCTTTTCACAATTCAGGACTTATTCTGTGCAAATTTCATACAAAGTTGTTTTACATAGAAAACAGCATTTTCTGAACAAGAAATAACATTTTCTGTGTGAAAAATAATATTTCTTTAGAGAAAGATTACCCTCTGCACCTAAAATGCTATTTCTTAAGCAAAAGGATGTTGTTTTCTATACAAATCAATCATGTGTAAATTGAAAACATTCCCAGACATAGTCACGTTAGTCTGGATCAGTATGCAAAGAGATCTTATAACATCTTTGAGACTAACCCAAAGGTCTGCAAAGGTTCTTATGAGTTGAGCATTCCTCTTGTTAGGATTTCTCAAGACTTAAAAAATATTTTTTTAACCATTTCGGGGAATTATTGAATTGTACTTTCTATTCTATACCACACACTACTTAACCACTGCAAAAAGCCCCTCATTAAAACATATTTTACCAATTTTTTCCTGTCATAAGAATCTAATTGCTACAGATTTATAAATTTAAGGCCATTTCCAAGCTACACTGTTGTAGTGCTATTATTCCACTTTCAACATCCTGTGGAATTAAATGAAGTATTTAGGAGTAAATATATCGATAAATGTGAATAATATTATTCAAGGGAATTACAATCAGTTGTGGAAAAAGATAAATACAAACTTGAATAAATGGCCAAGTAAAAATGGAATATGCTAACAAGAGTAAGAATGTTCAAATTATGATACTACCCAAATTTTTATATTTATTTCAAACGATACCAGTAAGAATCCCCATTAGAATAATAAGAAGATAGGACAGAACAATTAAACAATGGATATCAGGAGGTAAGAAACCTAGAATTACTAATGTATTATTATTTTGAAGCCACCCAGATGAATAGATTTTTAGAATTTGAATATGAACGTAAGAAAAAATGGATAAGGATAGAAAGATTAATTAGTAATACGGAATATAGTTCATTGATGAGACCCTGTGGCATGGAGCAAAAGGTAAAAGGCAATTTGATTGGCCCCACAAGTTTAAATAATCAAATACGGGGTAAATGGCAAAAAATAATGAAAATAGAAAATCCAAAACTGTACCCTCTAGAGAATTTGAACATAAGCAACAGGGAAGATTTGAGGAGAATATTAAAGAGATTAAATAATGAAGGAATTAGAGTGTTAGGAGATATCCTTGATGAACAAGGAAGGCCACGGGGAATAGATAGACTTACTAATTTAATAGTTAAGAATTATTGGCTACACATAGTTGGAATAAATCATTCGCTACATGAAATAATCAAAAATTCAAATCAGGTTAATGCAACCCCACTCAAGGAGATCATTAAAAAAAAGTTAGATGAGGGTAAATGTATGATTGGACAACTATATAGAGGAATGTTCGATAATCAGATTAGAGTCCTAGATTGTTTAAAAGTAAATTGGGAAAGGGATTTAAAAATAGAAAGGGAGGATATTCAAGTATGGATACAAGAAATAAAGAAAAATAAGAATACTAGGATAAAAGAACAACGAATGAAATTGATTGGCCAATGGTATAGAACACCTTTCCAATTAGCATTTTTTAGAGAAAATATATCCTCGAAGTGTTGGCACGGTTGCAGGGCTAAAGCATATATATATATATATACACACACACACACACATACACAAACACACATACATACACACATACATACATACATATGTGGTGGGAATGTCCCTTTGTTCAAAAATTTTGGGACAAGGTTAAAATTGAGATTTATAGAATAATAGGTAAGGATATACAACTGAATAGGGAAAATTGTATAACATTAAATTTAAAGGACAAGGGGCTGAAAAATAATGTGGAAAAAGCAGTTATAAACATATTGAAAACAGCACAAGCTGTATTAGCATTAGGATGGAAAGATAAAACAATTTGGAATACAAACAAAGTCAATAAATACCTGGCTGAAAATTTATTGCTCGATATTTTGAGGGAAAGAAGATTAAAGTTTATGGAAATACTGAAGGAAGGAGGGTGGAAATCAGGTTGGGAATTATTGCTTATAAAGATTAAAGAGGATATGGAGTATGGTGAAACTAATAATGTAATCAAATCCATATCCCACATTCTGAATGGAGATTTTTTTGTATGAGAAAAAATAATTAAACCTCTGCAAAGCCATTGGGGGGAGGGGTGGGGGATTATACTATGTTTGGAAAGTAATGTCTGTGATTTGAATGTTAATCTGTTTTTGTAATTTAATCTGTAATGTGTGTGTGTGTGTGTGTGTGTGTGTAAAACATTCTGTGAAATTCTGGGGGTTGTAACTTACTGAGGCCATAGAGCTCTCTGGCTGAGAATTCTAAATGCCCTCCTTAAACTGCAAACTCCAAAATTCCACAGGATGTTGAAAGTGGAATAATAGCACTATAACAGCATAGTGTGGAAAAGACCTAGTGGATGAGTTCTTACTGTGAGAAGTAGGACCTTTGCTTTGAACTACAGTTCCCAGCATCCTTTGCATTAACCATGCCTTCCAAGGCTTCTTTGAATTCAAATCCAAAGTACCTGCAAAGTAAAGTTTCCACACCCATAGAACCCATAACTGTAGATATAAATGTATTTAAACATCATCTTATTTTTTTTTCCATGAAAAGGCATTGGGTATTTTGTCTTACTACTATAACTTACTACAAAAACATGTAGTAGTAGTTGCTGTTGTTAACAATGAAGGACTTTCAGAAGATCGAGGGTGAATGAAACCAGCTTCCCATGTGACTATAGTAATAGAGAGTACTTTGTGAAAGTTCCTCTGGATGGTTTCTTTGCAGCTTTTTGATGCTGTAGTTCTTATATCAAAAGCCTTTGGAAGAGGCACCAAAAATAGCAACTAACAATAATTAAATATGCCAAGATTCAGTTTCTGTTGTAGACTATTTGCATTGTATTTTTTTTCCAAATTAAGCAATCAGTGAAGGATACAGCCAATATGGTGTTTCTGTAGAAACAAAAATCTCATCTGTACCATAATTAGAATGTAGATGGATGATGTTCCAGATGGTGCACATGCGACAAGAAGGCTAGCTTTTTACCAGATGGTATTATGGACCATGGATAAAGCAACAGGATAATCATTATAATATTGTGACATGTCATGTTATATGAATAAGTACAGCACTGACTTTTCAGAAAAAAAGGCAAAAATCTTCAAATAATTGAACAGCGGAAAACTGATATGGCACTTATCCAAGGAAACTCTTAGAGAAGAAGCAAATACTGAAGTATGAAATAAGAAAATCTAATTTATTTACATTGTTTGAAACTAGCGTGGTCATTTTGATTTATAGCAATAATTCCTGAGTACTATATAGAGGCACTTTTTAAAAAATGCAGCTTGTAATTTTTTTCTGTTTTGAGAGGCTACATAATTGGCCTATTTCACAAATCCAATAGATTTATTCATAAATATTATATATACATTAACAGTAGTATTGGTGAAAGTCTCTCTCACACAGTGACACATACAGTGCAAGGTCATGTGACCTTACCATTCTCCTAAGTCTATTTCTATTTACATTGGCAAACCAATTGGCAAACTACAGAGCATTCCTGTTATGGGGGAAAAAAAGTGACTTAAACTTCAGCATAAAAGTAAAATATGGTGACAGAAAATCCCAAAGAGTGAAGAATGGACATATGATGAAGTATTTTCCTTAGAAATTCTGGGGACCAATTCTCATTTCAGACACACTTCGATGCATGAATCTGACTCTACACAATTTTTCTGTCCAGTCTTGCCACAAATCTTTCAGCTGTAGTTAGTGTTAGTGACCACTGTGTCTAATGAGACTTCAGGGATGTCTATAGGGACAACGACTGTCCATTTAGAATTCAGTGGTTCTCAACCTGTGGGTCCCCAGATGTTTGTGGACTTCAGCTCCCAGAAGCCCCAGCCACTATGGTCAATGCTCAGGGCTTCTGGGAGCTGAACTCCAACAACATCTCGGGACCCACAGGTTGAGAACCACTTTAGATCTTCTCTTCCACAGTAAACAGAGGTGGATTCAAAAGCCAAATATATAGAATAGTGTGTAGACAATGGTAAATATATTAATTTGTATTCAAATAATACGTTTGAAAAGTTCTCTCTTTTTTTGGATTTTGGATTGAAATCCAGAGATTTCTTCAGCCAGTATGGCTGTACATAGCCACAGTAGTCAGTGGTCAACTTATAACAATGAGAAAAATTAAAATTGAGAAGCAGATTTCACCTTGGAAGCACCATACTAGTTTTTGGACTGCAGTGGAATGTTGGATCTTGATGTAGTATCCATAGTGTCCTGAAAAAAGGTGTTGTTTTTGTGTTCCTTCTAGTCATTTCCAATTTATGGTGCCCCATCACTGGGTTTTTCTTGGCAATATTTGTTAGAGGGGATGCCTTTGCCTTCCTTTTAGGCTAAGCACATGTGACTTGCCCAAGGTCACTCAGTGGGATTCCATGACTGGGTGGAGATTTGAATACTTTTCTCAGGAGTCATTGCCCAGTGCTCAAACCACTACACCATCCTGCCTAATCCTTCCCCTACCCATTAGGCATGGGAAAATCTGTCAGTTTCACTTTCTTCCATATTTTTAAAAATGTAAAACTTCATATTCATTTCATCCTATGTATAAAGAAATGTGTTTTTTGTAAATTCTTCAAAAATGAAAAAAAAAAAATCTTTCCACTTTGCATCTGCCAAATTCAATGGTTATTATAGCTAATTCCAGCATATAGAATAGCATGTTGTACCTGCCTATTGAATTGTATCAAAAATAAAAAGGATTTAGAAAGACGGAGTCAGAGAGACAGAGGGAGTTGACCTATGATGCGCATTGTCAGCATTACCCAAGCCAGTGCAACCTGTGGTAAAAAAATAAGACAAAGCCTGAAGCTGCATAGGTGGGTGTGTATGTTGTTGTGGCATAGGAGAAGCAGTGGGAGGAGGGGAAGGAGACCACTAATCCTTATCACTATACATCAATTGCTTTTCTTTTTCTCACAACATGTCTCATTACCAGATACTCTCACGGTAATTAACCCATACTCCTTTTGCATCGGGACAGCACCACACAGTCAAACAAAACATTCAACATATCAAATCTCAATCCATTTCCTTTCAAGTCAACAGAAGAGACCCATTTGTTAAATTGTACAGTTAATCAAGTGTACCATTCTCAGGCCAGCTGACCTCCCCACCATACTTTAAACTATATTGGGCCATACAATATTACACAGATGTACCGTTTGCTTCCTTGTCAGAGAAGTACCACCAAACCTCAAACCTTTCCCAATTTGCCAGAATGCAATCTAGGGAACTGGACTTGGGCACCTTGACACCTTCCCACCTTCTCTGCACACTCCCAGGGCCATCTGAAATCACAGCCTTAACTAGCCATGTCAACATTCTCACAGATGTGTGCTAGCCTGGTCTCTAGTGGACTCTTGACATTGCTTTGGAGGTTTTATGTTCCAGGGGAGAGTCACACTTGCCAAGAAACTGAAGGCTAGCTCTCTTCCCTCAAGGCTTAATCTCCCTTCATTTTATTGTGCCTTTGAGCTGTTTACCTGGGGCCTCAGGAAGAAAAATGATGATCCACCCTCTGATAAACAGTCAGATGCTGGCTGTTTCCCATGTCATCTTCCTGCTACATCCCAGGCATCAGTCCAGGGTAAGTCTATCCCTCTATGGGGCACCAAATTTGATAGTGATGATGGGTAGGTTTTCCCTGAAGCACAACAAAGTCAATAAGTTACGTATCAGTGGGAGATTCAAGATCTAAAAAAAAATCATTTATTCAGCCCAGGCCAAAAGAAAGATCTGACATCTTTTGAAATTTCCACAAATCAGATGTCGCAGAACAAAGAAAGGCAAACACATTTAAACTTTCCATAATAAATGAATTAGCATACTTAGATACATCACTTCTACATAAGGTCTAGTGAGAATCAGGTATCAGAGCATGCACCTTGCGTCGGTCACATAGTAGCCGCCCCCCCACAATACGTCAGTCACTTAGCACCTATTTGTTATTTATCCAGTGTGGGGCCTTCTTGCATTCCGTACGCTGGGAGCTTGGCAATACTGTGTCCTCTGTCATCAGTTCCATTCTCCATTATTATATGCCTACTAGGTCAAGTTGCTTCTCAAGGCTGGTATTCTAATTTCCAGGCACCAGCTTAAAAGCCTATTTCATAAATAACTGTTAATAAAAAGCAGACTAATAACTCAAAGGACACTGGGGGAAAGTCTGCAGAGGCCTGGTCCTGATTCCTTTATACTATTCTATGCTACTCTAAGCCCCATCATTCTCAAGGTTCTATGCTTCTCTATCATTAATTGCCATCATGTCGACCACAATCTATGGTGACTCCGTGAATGAAACCCCTGTCATCAACAAGACTGTTCAGGTCTTACAGACTCAGGGTTGTAGATTCTTTGATTATGTTTATCCATTTGTAATGTAATCTTCCTCTTTTCTTTCTGGCTCTTACCTTAGCAAGCATTATTTTCTCTTCTAGTGACTCATGTCTTCTCACATATGTGCAAAACATGAAAATTTCAGTTTAGTCATCTTGGCTTTTAGAGAGAGTTTAGGCTTGATTTGCTGTAGAACTCATTTGTTTGTCTTTTTGGCAGTCAAGGGAATCCACACAACTCTCCTCCAGCACCAGATGTCAAATGAGTTGATTCTCTTCCTAACATACAACCATACATAGAAATTGGATTACAATGTCATGGACAATCATGACTTTGGTATTCAATTATATATATTTACACTTGATGATCTTTCTAGTTCCTTCACATCTGGCCTTTCAAGTCCTGATTTCTTGACTGCAGTCTTCATTTAAGATTAATGACTGAGTCAAGGCATAGGAAATCTTTGACTATCTCAGTGTCTTGTCTATTTTAAATTATGTGAATCATTGGTGACCATTATTTTTCTTTTCTTCATGTTCAGCTGTAGTCTTGCCTTTCCAATTTGTACCTTGACTTTCTTCAGTACTCATTCCAAGATAGATGTCAGCCTTAATTTTTTCCCCCAAATGTGGTTGACTGCAAAGGAATTTAGACATTGATGTTTAAGAGTTAAATCCAAAGCCCTCTGTGTGGATCAATGTATGTTATTTGTACTCTCTCTCACATTTGTTTTTTTAATATCTCAAGTTCTTTCCACTCCAAATTTGGAAAAAAAAAGCTGAATTTTGCTAATTTCTAAAGATATTTTTGATAAAAATATAAACTAAAAAGATATTCTTGCCCATTCCTAAAAGGAACAATATTCCTTTGGGTCTTCAATCTGAACAGTTGGAACAGTAAGGCAAAATATATATAGCTGGCTTCACTTCCTTAACATAGTAATGGAAAAGATGATCAGCAGAGTCTGAAGGAGACTCCTGCTAATGTATGATGTATATGCAGAAAGTGGTCCCCCTTGACAATGACCAAATTATATGTCAGTCAGGACGCATGGCCCACAGATGCATTGTCTTCAGAAAGGCAGGATTACCCCAATATGTTTATAGTTGATGTTTCGTGTGTTTGATATCCATTCACCACCAGATGCTAGAACAAGTCTATGGCCATTTCTGCACTACACTATTATAGTGCTGTTGTTCCACTTTCAACATCCTACAGAGTCCTGGGCTTTGCAGTTTAGGGAGGGACATTAGAATTCTCAGTCAAAGAGCTTTTTGGTCTCAGTAAACTACAAACCCCAGGATTCCACAGGATGTGGAAAGTGGGATAATAGCACTATAACAATTTATTACAGAAAGGCCCTGAGTTTTTCTCCCACTAGCAAGAAAGTATTTCTCAGTTCCAAATGCATAGGTTAAATAAAGGTTGGGGGAAGAAGCTATACAAGAAAGTAAATTAAATAAATAAATAAATCCTGCTTTTTGCTTTAAAGTTTTCCTTATGCAACAGTAAAGACGTCTCTATCACCAGCTGGAGAATTATTTTGATTTACATTTGGATGTTTCTTTACAAAATGGTATCTGTACTGAGCCAGCCTGGTGTAGTGGTTTGAGCACCGGACTACAGCCTTGGAGACCAGGGTTTGATTCCCCTCTTGGTCATGGTGTTACAGGCATATACCTTTCCTCCATGATATGGTTTAATTGGCAAAACATATATTTAATTGGCATAAAATATAAATTATGTCCTGCTATGTCTGGGGGCTGACTGGCAAGAGGAAACTGATTGCACGTGTGTGTTGCAAAACTAGGTCAAGATAAGATCTCAGGGCACAGCTAGGTTACAGCCAGGAAAAGTCCCAGACAATGGACTTGCAAATGTACCTCAGTGATTCAATCTTTAGAAACAATGGCATTGAACCTGCTTCCATGGAAGGACTGATTGTCTTTGGCCTTTCCCCTTTGTCCTGCAAAAACTGTTCTGCTCACCTGTCCAGGAGTTAAGAATCTATCACAATTCTTGTCAGTCCCTTTGTCACCTGATGCTAAGGCCATTTACTCATTCTAGACCTCATTGTCCACTCTGCCAGACAGCGATTAACATCTTCCCCCTAAGGGCAGAAAAAGAATATTTAAATCCTGGTTTCACACCAGATAACTTGTAGTACTTTTGACGTATAAGACTACCACTCTGTCACTCTGATCCCCAATTTGTACTACCTTGGACTCCTTCACTTAGCACCCACTTCATCCTAAAATCTTGCTATCCAAAACTTTCCTCCCTTTTCCTTCAGTTAGCCTTGTGTGATTGTGAGACTAACTGGACACCGTATGTGAGATTGCAATCTCCTCAATAAAACAAATAAACTTACTTTTTCATTCTCAGGCTGGTTCATCCCTGCACTAGTACCAGTATATACTGGTGTAAAAGGAGCCCTGGTGGCGCAATGATTAAATGTCAGTACTGCAACCACAAGGTTGTGAGTTTGATCCTGCCAGGCTCCAAGGTTGACTCAGCCTTCCATCCTTTCGCAGGTCGGTAAAATGAGTACCCAGCTTGTTGGGGGCAATTAGCTAAAAATACATTGTAAACTGCTTAGATAACATTCAATTGATAAGCGGTATAGAAATAAATGCTATTGCTAATTGTTATTGTAAAAGATCTTGTAAGGTTCCCCGCACCTCTTGCAGGCCTTCTCTTTGAGCTAATATTCCCCACCATTTCACAGAGGTACTGGTATTGTGGGTAGACCCCTTAGTCACCCATATTTGGAGGTAACAATGGAAAACCACCTTCCGTACATCTCTCTCACACACAACCCCAGAAAACCTATGATAGGTTCACTGTAGGGTCACCATAAGTCAGAAATTACTTAAAGATACACATTAACTGTACTACTAGTTTGTCAAAATAAGATAATTTAACAAGATAAATTTAAAAAGAAAAGAAAAGAAATAAAGGTTAGTTGACAAACCTGAGAGCTGATATCTTTCAAGCATGTAATAATCATAGTACTATGTCAATCTATTTGATATGGATTCTCCAGAATGGCTAGCAGATTATGGATTCAATGAAATACCATACAAATAAACATTAGTAATAATCAAAGTATCACTTTACTGTTATGCTAAAGTACTATGTGAACTAATAAAGTTTGTAGATTTTTTTTGGGTGCTAAACTCTGATAAATTTGTGTCTTGTTTTTTTAAAAAATAGATCATACAGTGTTTGATAGGTCTGAGGACATATTCTGTATTAGTATTCATAAATGAGTGAGTTCAAGAATGAAATGTGTCTATGCCTATGAAACAGATACATAGATAGGTTGGTTGGGAGGCAGACAATTCTGATGAGCCACCAGCCAGTCAGGGTCACTGGATGTCATTCGCTCCAACTCACAGTCCCTGCTATGGAGGAAAGATGGGATAGATGAAGAGCATGGTGGTTGTGGTGATTCTAGCCACCCTTCTGAACACAGAGAGAAAGACTTCTCTGTTCTCTCCCTGCAGTGTGTGTGGGATCATCTGAACTGTCATTGCTGCCATCTTATACTCTTCTTTCTGCCAGGTCAGAGAAGTTGCGGGTGGGGGGGATATGTTTTTTGCAAGA
This sequence comes from Iguana delicatissima, assembly GCA_948472985.1. Taxonomy (NCBI): domain Eukaryota; kingdom Metazoa; phylum Chordata; class Lepidosauria; order Squamata; family Iguanidae; genus Iguana; species Iguana delicatissima. The sequence continues at coordinate 61,407 of CAOKZL010002006.1, forward strand.
TGCCATTACTGAATAACAGTTGTAATGACTTCTCTTTTAAATAGGCTGTGCCTTCTTGGGATAACGATGACAATTGGGATGTCACTTCTGCTTCTTGCCACTGGAGACTGGTTCCTTAACTGTGTCTCTGGTATGAAAGAAAGTTTAGCAAGTTTTCTTAACTATTCTGTACATTTAAAAAAAAAAAAAATCCTTAATCCAGAGATGCATGCATGGAACAGCCAGTGCTATACATAAAAAGTTACTCACCACATACATATAGAGCAGTGGTTCTCAACCTGTGGGTCCCCAGATGTTTTTGGACTTCAGCTCCCAGAAGCCCTGAGCATTGACCATAGTGGCTGGGGCTTCTGGGAGCTGAAGTCCACAAACATCTGGGGACCCACAGGTTGAGAACCACTGATATAGAGGTTAAAATTCCACGAGTCACCTATTTCGTAGGTAGGAAAGAGGGAGTGAAGGTACAGATCATGATCCATAAGTGTTGTTTAATTAATGGAACTGCTTGCATTGATGGAACATAAAAGAGTCAATTTTCCCTCTCCCTGAAGGTCCCTGTTTAGTCTTAAAAAACCCTCAGAGGTTTTTATGTAGCATGGTACATGGCAAGGCATAATTAAGCATTTGTAACTAGTTACCTCCAAACTTTGGTTCTCACTTAGCCTGTCCTTGTTTTGTAGTTCAACATTATGACAATTTTTCAAGGTGTATGATAACAAACAATGCTATAAATGGAACATATATCAGGACTCACAGTTCACGAGAATGAACCGATGCACTGAGACGTTATGACAGGTACCCCTAGAGACTGATCACATAAATAAGATTCCTTTCCAAAAACTGCCTACATTAGTCGAATGTAAAGATAATAGCACCATCTGCTATTTCTGCCAACCCCATCTTCTATAAATATAATAATTTGGTAACTTTTATCAGAGCCCTATTAATAGTTGTCATCAAATGCTAACTATTAGCAGTGACACATGTGCATTAAAATGTCGATAATAAAATGCTCTCTTCCATTATCTCTTTTGGAGTTTGGTCCAGTCACTCATCATCTTGCAAAATGTTTCATTATTTATTCTTGGCTTTCTTTCCAGAAACTAAACCCAATCCACTTCAGTCTCATCTGTATCCCACAGCTGGGGTGGACAACTGCACTTGTCTTCAGATGCTGGCATATTTTATGCTAATAATCTGTTCTCATTTTGCTCACTTATCCATACAATTCTCTTCCTCTTATGGACACTCCAGCACAGTTCAGTGGTCACCAACAGTGTTACAGGTCTTACAGATTAGTGTTCTAGAACATTTTCTCAAATTCTTGTATTAATCTGAGGAAAGTCCATGGACTTTGCAGTGGCAATTGATGGCTTCCACATCAGTTTGAAGGTAAATCCACTCTAGGTTGTAGTCCGACCTTTAAAGATGCTAAACCCTAGCCCAAAAGAAGGTTCAGTAGTTGGCAAGCTTCTTTAAAGTTCAGATAAAAGTTAAATCAACATCTTACTGGCATAGGAGCCACAAGCTACCACATTTTTCTCTTTAAAAGAAAAAAAACCCTTGCTGTTATTTTGCAGAAGAATGTTTGTCAGCAATATAATTCACTTCCCACAAAGAAGGAAAGAACAAGACATGCTATGGAGTAGCAAACAAGAAACTGAATCACAAAATTTGTCTAATTAATCTGGCCAGTCCACTTACTCTATTCATTGTTGGCCTTTTTCGCACGCAGTTTCTTTTGCGAGAGGGCTCCTTGAGCACCATGTAAATGGGAGCGGCGGTCCATACGACACACTCCCATTTACGTGATGCTCACAAGCCTATCGCGAACTGAGCATGCACCTTTTCATTTTCGGTTTCAAGCCGAAAATGGTGCACGGTCACACAAGGCTCTCGGGGCCCACGTGCACTTACCTGCGCTGCGGTACATTGCGAGCTGGGCCAGTCGCGCTTCCTGCCACAGTGCTAGCCTGCAATTTCCAGGTTGCGCTGCGGTAGGAAGAGGCGGGGCGTTCACGTGGCGCTCGGGCGACCAGCAAGCCAGCTGCAGTAAGGAAGGAGAAATGAAGTGAGTATCTCATACAAGAGGCTGCTCTCGTGAACGCCACCCCCCACCTCCACGAAAAGGTAAGATGAGGAAAGGGTGGTTGTCTTTTTGTTTTGTACTGATCAAAAAATAAATTCTTATAATTACATGTCTGTGTTTGTTTTAGCATAAGGCTTCTGGAAGAGAAACAAATGGATGAAACGTCATGTATGCACAGATTCGATGTGTGTTAATGACTGCAAATACAGTGGCACCAATGCTTATATTAAAATATCAGTAGGAAAGGAGACAATGGGGTACTCGACACTCCTTGCACCATTTGCCCTCTGTTTTGATTGGATCTGTGTACTCAGGCCCTTCACTTCCTTCTTACCTGCTAAGGACCCTTCATTCATTAAGACATTAGTCATTTTCTTTGTTTGCTTTGTCTGATATAAGAATTGTTAGCTTGCCCCCACACATGTCAGCTACCCTTTAGGTTTAGGGGCTCCTGTAAAATTATAGATTAACTTTCTTTTTTTAAAATCTCTTTTCCTATCCCAAGATGCATTTCCAGAGACAATGGACATTAAGTTTTCCATTTTACCTTACAGAAGCATGTTTCTACCATATGGTCATAAATTCTATGAGTCCTACAACATATAAGTATGCATACCAAATATTCCCACAGTGGCCTTCTCCCCAACCTATCTACCAGGGTACTCTCATGAAGCAAAAATCCTACTTACCTGTTTGGGGGATAGGAGAAGAAGACTGAATTTAGTTATAACTAATATATGGCAATATAACCATGGCACAGCCATGATTATGCTCCCTCTAAAAGATCAGACGCAGGAGAGGAAGACGTTGAAAGATTCTACTCAGAAATCCAGAAGGAAATCTATTGCATACCATGTTGTGACAGATTTCATGTTGGTCATGTTGATAATCATAATTGATTAAAATGAAAAAGTAGGAAACAAAGCAGAAACACTCCAACAGGTGTTTCATGTGGGATTATATGTGGTCTGTCTGATAGAATGCGCTGGATATTGTTAATTGTCTTACTGATAGGATGTGTAAATCTGTAATTATGTATTTTAACTTTATTTTAATTCTCTTTTATTGTTTGTGTTTTAAGTTCTGTATTCTGTGGTTTTAACTATGTCTTTTTAATTCTTGTAAGTCTTTTTGAGTCCTAGCCTGGAAAAAAGAGTGAGAAATAAAGAGGAGGTGGAGGAGAGGGGAGATAATAGGCAAACATAGCAGGAGAAATGAAGCAGGAGAGGGAATTTTTTTAGTTTTGTGAAGCAATTATATTCTTCAGGCAATATATTCTTCAGGCAACAGAAATGACCATATATATGTCCAATGTCCAATACAGAATGTCCAATACAGATGTCCAATACAGAATCAAATAGGCTAATTAATTGGGAATAGAAGATGGAGAAACCCCACTCTCCACATTAAAACAAGACCATAAGCAGATTATGGCACAGACAATGAACTGTGAGTTTTGAAAGTTAGAGTAAAGCTTAAAAGGTACACTACATCAATGATAGTGTTAAAATACTATCTGAAGAACTTACTTGTGGAATTTAAAGATCATGTAAAAAGAGATTTGCACTACTAAGCTTAATAGACAAGGAATCAGAAGAACTCTTTAAAAAAATGCTATGTATAGAAAAAAGGAAGAGAAGTGTCAGTGGAGAAGAGAGGAGACTCTTACTTAAGGACAGGCAAGAAGCAAAAGAATAAGGTGACAGAAAATGGATCAGAATCCTGAAGGCAATTATGCACGTAGACTTGAACGTAGACTTTTGCAATAATGGAACAAGGAGGAGGAGAAGGAGAAAAAGCATGGAACAGAGATCTTTTCCACAAGATCTGAGAAATTAAAGGGAAATTCAAACCCTCCCTTTCATTGTCCTGATGCGTAACATTTACTTTAGAGAAGAGGTTATTGTCAAGACACAAACATAGTGATTTCCCACTGGCAAGGAGGTCAGACAAATTTAATTTCCACATAGGACATTTCACATTTAGAGAGAGAGATTAGACTCAGAGGAAGAAGATATAGAAATTGGGGAAGGAATGTGAACAACTTAAAGTATGCAGATGACATAGTTTGATGTGTTTTCCTGCAAAGCAGGGGGTCAGACTGGATGGCTTCTATGGTATCTTCCAACTCTATTATTCTATGATTCTATGACACCACAGTACTGTAGAAAATAGCAAAGACAAAGAGCAACTTTTGATGAAAGTTAGGGGGGAAAGTACAAAGGGCTATATTTGAAGACTGTAATTTTTTTCTGTGCTTTGGTTAAGTCATTCAACAAAACTTATATGATAGTCAAGAAATCAAAAGAAGGCTAAGACTTATGAAGGAAATAGATGAGATTCTTAAGTATAAAGATACAGAATTAAAGATCAAAGTCAAAATCATTCATGTGTTTCTAATTTCTATCTGTGGTTATGAAAGCTGGACAGTAAACAAGACGAACAGGAAGGAAGTTACCACATTTGAAATGTGGTGCTGGAGAAGAGTTCTAAGGATACCATGGACTGTCAAAGAGACAACAAATGGGTCTTTGAGCAAATCAAGCCTGAAATCTTAGAATACTGTTTTTTTTTAGATGGTACTTTGTTGTCTGGGCTAACTGTTTTTGTTTTTGTTTTTTAACACTTGTAAAGTGTTATATACACCAATGACACTATAGAAATAGAAGGGAAGAAGGAGGGAAGAAGGAGGAAGAGACAACAAAATAACTGAACTGAGACCCTTGAACTACAGATACATTGTGAGACAATACAGCTCATTGGAAAAGACTATAATGCTCAGGAAGGTAGAAGGCAGTAGGGGAAAAGAAACACTGCATTCCAGGGGGATGGAGTCTATTAAGAAAGCCATGGTCCAGAGTCTCCAACGCCTGAGCAGGACTATTGGTGACTGTTGTTCTTGTGGTCTGTCATTCATAGAACTGCCATGACTTTCAACTGATTTGATAGAGAGTAACCACAGACTGTACGTGAAACAAAGATCATGAGAAAGGTTAAAGGATCTGAAAAAAAGTTTAAACAGATAACATATGGCATATGGATGAATCCAATAAAACACTGTCATCTAGAATAATTTCATAAATTCTACAGATGATGATTATGATGACTAATATCTTGCCTTTTTCCAAATCTGGATTCAAGGTGGTGTACAGGAGTTAAAACAGATGCAGCTTAAAACTTTATATCTTACAAAAATTAAAATATATAATTAGACTATCAGTAAGTTAAGCACAGTTAAAAACAAAAGATTAAGCAAACAACACAGCATGTTAAGGGCCCATGCCCCTGAGCAGTCAACCTTCAAGAGCCTTTGGAGAAAGATCTTTACCTGTCTACAAAAGGATAGTGAGGAGGGTTTCAGTCCAACCATTCTAGAAAGAGAGTTCCAGAGACTGCAGCAGCCAGCAGGAAATTCCTCTTCTGTGTTCCCACTAGATATACCTGTGAGGGTGGTGTGACAAAGAGAAGAACATCCCCAGAATATCTCAAGACACAGGTAGAGAGAAATAGTCCTTCAAAAAAGGACCTTAAAAAAAAAACTTCAAACTCCCCCCCCCAAAAAAAAGAAAAGAAAAGAAAAGAATTGGATGAATTATAAATTAACTTAGTAATAATATTTTTCACTAAAATTTTCCCAAGTCTGATTCATCACTTTCTACTAAGTCAGCAAGCCCTTTGGAAGTTAAACATTGGAATTTTATTTTACCCAGACATTCATGTCAGATAACTTGTGCAAAACTTAATTATCCAATATGACAGAAAGTGGCTGGTAGCTCTTTATTTAGATCTCTAAAACATTAAAAAAAAATGTAGCCATCTCATGCTCTGGTTGCCTTTGTGTAATTAATTTTTGTAACAGTGTCAAAGGGTTGTTTGATCCCACTTTAAGAAACAAATGTGCATCAGATATAATAGAACAAGACATCTCTTCAATGCATACACACAATATTAATCATTTTCTTCTATGCTTTTTCTCTAGACCCATATAAACTGACTAAAAAGCTATGGGTAGGATGGAATAGTCAAAATGCTTTCGAAAAGAATGTTGAGGATTTTTTTTTTCCAAAGAAAAGGAAGGAAAAAAGAAAGAGAAAGAAAAAGAACAGTCTCAGGGCTTTTTAGGTAGTAATGGTATATTTGTTTGTATGAGCTCTCTTGAATGATTTCTTGGGTTTTTATTCCACGTGTGGGCACAAAAAGTGCAAAGAAGCTTTGTCTTCCATTTTAATACTAACCAAAGTTCTGTGTAACATGAGGAAGAAATCATAAGGAAGGGGAAGGCTGCAAGCCTGAGGCTCAAGTAAACTCGTTCATTTTAAACCATTATTTGTTGGTATGGACCAAACTACAGAGTTTTTCTTGCTCATTATGGAACTTTGTCTGCAATTTCAGTCATGTTCCCATTATGCCATGACACACAAAAAAGAAAAATGTGGTACAATGCAAAACAAAATCAGCTCTATCTCCTGCTAAGCTTAGGGACAGCTAGTTGAGCTAGCATTCTTTAAACGCAGAACTGCTCAACTTCAATTGCATCTTACTAGCTGGCCTGGTGTAGTGGTTTGAGTATTGGACAGGGACTTTGGGAGACCAGGATTTGAATCCCATTCAGTTGTGGAAGCCACTGGGTGATTTTGAGTAAGTCACGCTCAGCCTTTGAGAAAAGCAAAGACAAAACTTTTCTGAATAAATTTTGTCAAGAAAACACTATGGCCCTTTTGGCACGGTGTTTTGGAAACGAGAGGGCCCCTTGACCATCATGTAAATGTGAGAAGTGGTCTGCATGACACTTAAGGGCCGGACGCAGAGTGGGCACACATTTTTTTTATTTTTGGCTTAAAGCCAAAAATGGCGCACACTCGCACCCTGCCCCAGCGCCCCATGCACACTTACCTGGCATGTGGTGCATTGGGAGCAGGGCCAGTTGCGCTTCCTGGGCACTGCAGGCTGGGAAAGGCCCCAGGCTGCACTGTGAAAGGAAGAGGTGGGGCGCTCAGGCGAGAGGAAGGAGCTGCGGAGGCCATGCAGCAGGGAAGCAGCAGGGAAGCGGGAGTATTCCTTCTAAGGCTTCTCGCACGAGGACCCCAATCCAGCAGTGTTAACAGGTAACGTGGGAAAAGGGCCTATGATAGGATCATCAAAAAGTCAGAGTTGACTTAAAGGCACATAGCAGCAGCAAGAACAAGAAAGGAATTTTTAAGATAAGAAAAACAGTTTAAGACATTTTAGGACAAGGTCTTGAGGCCTTTACTGATATAAAAAAGTGGGTTTTAATTAAATAAACTCAGTTTGAGTATTTAGTGCCATTTGCTTTCCATTAATACAATGATTTTATCAGAGGATGACTGGCTGCCAGTTCCGTAATTCCTCTGATAAATCCAAAGTGGTCTATACAATGTAATACCTGGGGTGGGGGCTTCCAGGAGCTCCAATCAGAGGGTAAAAGAACACAAAGCCCACAGCTGCCTAAGAGAAAGCAGAAATAGTTGAGGACAAAAGGGTAAGAGGTGCAGCATCTTCCACTGAAGTTCATAGAATCCTACTTAAGTGCCACTTTAAAGAATCCTATCTTTGTTTGAGATGTCAGTTATCACTAAAAGCAATTACTTTAGTTTGCAACATTGGTAAGAGTTTCACTACCCCACCATATTCCTCATCTAAATTCCCCCTTCCAATTTAAATGGTCATCAGAACCATTCTCATTCTCATTGTATCACAACTTGGTCTTAGGCCATTTGTTATAGTGCTATTGTCCCACTTTCAACATCCTGTCCGGCCCCTCCCGAAACTGCAAACCCCAGAATTCCATAGGATGTTGAAAGTGGGATAATAGCGCTATAACAGGCGAGTGAGAAAATGGCCTTAGTTGAGAAATCTTAAGATTAGTTATTATTAGGCAGGGCTAAAAACATACATGTGAAGTTCACCAACTTGTCTTCTGATTAGAGTCTGAATGAATACAGACTTTTTTTTCACTGTCACCTTCTCCGAAGAATCATTACGTTGTTCCTTGTCGCTAATGAGAGGGAGTGCCACACAAATTAGAAAATAACACCATATTTTGAAGCATAAGTAACAATGAAATATTCCTCAGCCAAATTAACTAGATGGCCATTTTGAAGTATTTTGAACAGTTTCCATGTATGCAACAAGAAGTATGCTCTTACTCAGAAGGATAAGGGAAGGAGATAATTGCCAAATTTTAAGAAGCAGGCTAATTATAGTCAAAAGATTTCAATGGAGATGCTCTCATCAGAGTTACAGATACTTGAGGCTGTTGCCAGGTAATGGTTTTCCTTCCTGTTTTTCCCACTTGTAATAGATAGAATGTATGTAGGTGGAAGAATCATAAGATTGTAAAAAAAAAAAAAAAGGTAAAATAATTTTGCATATGGCTGTAGCTATAGGAATAGATATAGATAATATAGATAAGGAACCTGTGTCATTTTATTTGCACTTCAGTTTGTTTGGTTGGTTGGGAGAAGTTGCTTTGATTTGTGTATTGTATATAAGCTAGGAATGGAAAAATTGCAGCCCATAGGCTGCCTGCAGCCTCCAGCTCCTTTTCTTGGGGCCTCTATTTAATATTTTTCTGCTGAAAAATCATGAAATGCCAAAAAACCACTGCAAAATTTGGTGTTGGCCTTTATTATACCTACAACACAAAATGGACAGAATTAGATAAAATACAAGTTGAAACCATAAGTGGCTTCTGGTCATTTCTGAGCTTTATTTTGGTTAATTTTTCCTAAAATGTGTTACTGTGATCCATGAGAGTGCATGCGTGAAAATGGGGCCCCACATCATCATAGGTGCCCATTCTTTCTCCAGATTGCTATGTTTCTGTTGAGTGCCTTTTTTAAAAATGGTTTTATTTAAAATGTAAAAAAATTAAAAATAGCTATCATATAATTGAGAGCCAGCATGGTGTTGAGATTTGAATGTTGACTTTGGAGGCTAAGGTTTGAATCCCTGCTCAGCCTTGGAAACCTACTGGGTGACCTTGAGCATGTGACACACTCACTCATCCTCCAAGTAAGACAAAGGTGACCTCTCTCTGAACAAATGCTGCCAAGAAAAGCCCATGATAGGTTCACCTTAGGTTTGCCATAAATCAGAAGCAACTTGAAGTCACACAACCACCACCAAATAATTATGATTTTTCTCTCATGTCTTCCTTTATGTCAAAGGAGAGAAATCCCCACCCCAAAAAACCCTTTAGTTTGAAGCAAAAAGTTAGGGTTGGAGGTATAACCTCTAAGACAAAAGAAAAAAAAAATCAGTCTTCGAGTCAACATCCCTATCATGCTAGTTCTTAACATGGGCACACTGACAGAACTTTCCTTTGCCTTAACTTTCACCCCAAGAAAACCAAAGTGGTGAACTATAATGTGTACTTCCCTAATGAAGAAAAAAGAATCCTGTTTAAAGCTTCCACTAAGGTTGTGGAACTGGACCCACAAAAGCAAGGAAATTCAGACATCATGCTTCCCCCAACAAGTTTTAAACATGGACACATTCCTAGTTCCCACTTCCACTTGAACTCATAAAGACAAGTTGTGTACCCCAATCTCTGACACTTTAGATCATTACAACTCAGCATCAAATTATTAGTGCTGTCCCAGTGTATGAGGAAATATATGTATTTTCCTGCATGAGGTATTTACAAGTGGGGTTTCACAATACTTAGCAGACTTCGTAAACTATGCTGAAAGTATCACTGAACTTCTCTTTTCAGGGGAGGTTTAAAGAAACTATTTATGTATAAAAACTGTAGAACCCACAGTTGGCAGGAAATTTTACATCTAAGGATACAGTCCTTCCTGCAAGTTATATTAAGTTTGTGCATGGTATATTAGGCATCTGTCTTACCCAGGACTAGGTTCATTAAGCACATCTTTCATCCAAATGCGGATCTGCTGTACTGAACTAATAAAGATGGTCTAAGTGTGCATGGTGTAGTAGTTTGAACATTGGATTATGACCATGGAGACCAGAGTTTGATTCCCTGCTTGGCCAGGGAAACCCACTGGGCATGTCACACACTCTCAATCCATAAAACCCGCAATAGGTTTGACTTAAGCTTGCCATAAGTCATAAACAACTTGAAGACACACAACAAGAAGTGTGTGTACTAAAACTGCAAATATCTGTTTTGTAGACTGTGATATTGTCAATGCCTCTGTTTCATTTTTGCTGTTCTATACCTCTGTGGAACTGTTCCATGCCCCTATGTAGTGACTAGTGGGATTATTCTTTGTGTTTACTTCAGCTCAGAGTTAAGGTTTAAGAAGAATATGTCAATACGCCCATATTTTGAGTTAACGTGAGGGCAGGGTTGATTGGTGGTCTAATTTTTCTTGCTTTTTGAGTTATAGCTACAACCATGACATTTTCTGTTTCAAACAGAAGTGTTTTTCCTCCTATGTTGGAAATAAGTTTTCCAGCTTCTTATTATACTTATCAGTTCTAAAAATATTAAGTCAAACAGCTTCTATGTAAAGTAGTTTAATCTCTGTGAGACCAAATGGGAAAACACTTGGGGTTAAATGGGGTTATGAATTTGTCTGATATGGCTATTTACTTGGCCGGAAATATTTTCTCTAAGGACTACAGTACCAACAGCTCAAGATTAATTACAGAGATGCATTTTTATCACCAAGTTCACTAAGTACTTGTTTTTTTACCAGCTTTGCTTGCTACCTGTCTATTTACAAGATAGATCTATCTATCACATCTACCTATCTACACTGTGTGTGCTAGAGGACACATTTATTTCAATATATAGCCTGTACCTGAAGTTGGATGATTCATTGATTAATTAATTAATTAGCATATAACATTTGATGCATCTAGCAAAAGAACTGAGAAGGACAATAGGACTGAACCTAGGGGTAATCCAGTAGGTGTAGATGACTACATCTAGGTACTGTAACTGGAACAGATGTGTGCATGTCTTTATACTTGAGGATCTAATCTAGTTCTTTCCTACCTGCCCTTTCAAGTCTTATACCCATTTCCGCCCTAGACTGTTATAGTGCTAATATTCCACTTTCAACATCCCATGGAATTCTGGGGTTTGTAGTTTACTGAGGCCAAAGAGCTCTCTGGCCGAGAATTCTAAATGCCCTGCCCTAAATTGCAAATCCCAGGATTCCATAGGATGTTGAAAGTGCAATAATAGCACTGTAACAGTGTACTGTGGAAAAGGCCTTAATTTTCTTCCAACTTGTTGACTTTCCATTTTGATTTTGATTTATGATTCAGTCAAACTATTTTAATGGCACCAGTACAACTTGATAACTTTTCATTATACTCTTCATTCAAGTGATAACAAGATACTGACTTATTCTAACAAAATTGAACATTACCATATATGTACTTTCTTAATGTCCATTTGTATCTACATTATTATATAGTACATGGATTTCCATCTTAGATTTCCTTGCCATTCCAAAGCACTTGTTTGGGATTCATTTTCAAGAGTTCATTTTAGTCAGATCCTCGTAATGTATCTACTATTAACCACTGTTAATGCATCTTTAGCAGCACAGTTCTTTGCCTTTGTCTTGTTAAACATTATGTCGAAATTAGTTATTTACTTTCGTTTCCGTGATAGTTTTATCAAAAAAAAATTCTAATCCATGCCAGGCTATGATATATGACCATGAAAAAGACTTTCCTTTCCTTTCCTTTCCTTTCCTTTCCTTTCCTTTCCTTTCCTTTCCTTTCCTTTCCTTTCCTTCCCTTCCCTTCCCTTCCCTTCCCTTCCCTTCCCTTCCCTTCCCTTCCCTTCCCTTTCCTTTCTAGGGTTACAACCACTCAGTTCTCTATTGTAAAATTGATGTGGCATGGATGCCTGCTTTCAATAGGCCAATGATTCAAGTAAGCATGATTTTTGAAAAGCCTACTATGCAGCATTCAGAGTCTTAACTAGCTAATTTCTTACTGGTGTAGTAGTTAGACACATTCTATTAACAATTCTATCAACAATTCTATCACAGTATTTGAATACCATCTAGCTCTTGCATCACGATCACTCAATCTTCAATTTGCTAACATGTTTAAAGGATAGAATTTGAATCCAATTCTTCTATAGCTCTTTTGTTTCTGAATACATAACCCTAGGCACTTACTGGTCAGCCTTATCCTAGCTCACAAAGCCAATAAATTCTTATACAAGCCTTGTCCCTACTCCAGTCTGTAATATGCAGATGAATGGTTCTCAGATCCTGAAATAATATTAATTCAATTATTCTAGTCATGTACGGTAGATCAGTTTTAAGGAAAATTGCCAGAAGCCTTTCTTCATCAGTTTTATTACCTCTTTCAGAATTATTTCTGTTTCATTTGCTATGAATCAATGTATCACTTAAGATCTCTTCCTTCTCTTATGCATTTGAGAGCAGAACTCAAATGGTGAGTCACTGTTTAAGAAATATTTTAAATTGTGAAACATGTCCTGTTTTCAGCATTTTTTTAAAGAGAGAGGGCCTACAAACAGGAGTGTTTAACCATTCAGAGAGAATATATACCTTCAGCCTGAACTGGCTGCAAAATCTTGTTCTATGACCACACAACTGAGCGAATGGCTTTATCATGGCATTCTAATATGTATGTAATCCCACATTATGGGCTTCTGTTGGCTGTGATTCTGAAATCAGTGTGAAGGAGCTTCATTTTAAAAATTACACTGACAAAGAGGTGACTAATTATGTAATAAATAGCATACTGTCAGAGTAAGGGGTGTGGTCTATATTTTAGTGGATAACTGTTTTTCATGCAAAGGTCTCCAAGTCAGTCCCTATTTATAAGCTCCCCAGTAACAAGGTTGGAAAACAGTTCAATCCGACACAATGAAGACTTGTTTCTAAGCAGAGTGGTCTCAGCTGGAGTCAGTAATTTGTGACCCTTGGAATGGAATATGTGTTCTTGGAATGAAACCCTTATATCCCTGTACCATTAGGGATGTAATTCTTCACTAAGTTTCTTCTCAAATGAAGCAATGAATAATTTTAGCAATTTTCTCTCTGCTATGAGAAAGTGTTTGAAAACTACACAGTTTTTGAAGCCGATTCACAATTTGGGATTAATATTGCACAAAATTCACACATGGTTGTTTTGTGTACAAACCAACATTTTATACCCAGGAAATGATTACACTAGGTAGAAACATTATTTCCTTCACAGAAAAAGCTGTCTTATATGCAGAACACTCATATTCTAATTGTAAGTAAAATAAATCTTGAATTACAGGATTTTATGTGCAGGAAATGTTTCCCCTACAGAATTTTTTTTTTTTCTACACAAAACAATCCCATGCTAATTTTGTGTAGAATTAGTCCTGAACTGTAAAGATTTTTGTCAGGTGAGGATTCTTCTTGTCATTTTTTCCCCTAATTTTTGGAATGTTTTCCAAAGTTCCTTCCATCCCCACTTACCATTGCCTATATTACCAATGGGTACTTTTTTAAAAAAATAATTATTTTTATTAAAAAAGAGCAAAAAAGAAAAAGAGAACAAAAATATACATGAGAAAAGACACAAAATTTCACAAAACAGGTATTTTCTAGTGGAAATTATTGTCAAACATTTTCCTGTTAGTTTATGGACCAAAACCTTAGCAAAAATATATATTTGCCTGTTGGTAGAAGGTAATCAAAGTTAGATGTAGCTGGGTCTCCTTCATTCTGATTGTTTTCGTACATCTGATTAAACATAGAAACCACAAAAATATTGGATATTGGGAAAACTGTGACTTCTCCCACCCCATTTAAGGCTAGGCTCAGTCTAGACAGAGTGAATTCCCTTACTCTTGTGAGGCTTTCATGGTACCTTTCTAAGCAGTTACAAATAGTCACAGTAATCCATCTATGAACTTGTACAGTGACCAGTTTTACTGATCTAATATTTAGTTATGTATTTAAAATGCAATTGTTGCTGTTGTTTTTCCTAAAGATGACTTGCTGAAAATGGCCTCAGCCCTAAATATATTTTCTCATAATTAGTCCCAGTGAAACAGTTTTTCAGCCTTCATTCTTAAAGGGAAAAGAAACATATTTTATATTAGGGAATATTGACAGTGAAAGTACAGAAACCCGCAAGAGGCTAGAAAGGAAAAAAAATAAAGGCAAGAGGAACAGAACAAACGTCTGATTTCTCACATAACATACATAAAAAAGAGAGTGGGAGAGAGAGCTGTGTAGGGCAAATATATGAGAGAAATTATTATTTTTTTTTTGTCTTTCAGGTTGCTGAAATTGGGAGGTGAAAGGAATATTCCAAAAACAAAGAGAGACCTTTGAGACATAAAGAATAAAGGCAGCAATTTCCCCCCAACAAGGTCAATCCTTTAAGACAATAAAATTTATAATACAAGAATGGCATAGAACTACTCAGAAAAGTGACATTAAAGTATTTGTGGAGCCTGAGGGCAGAAAGCAAAACTGATGTGTCAGGCAGACTGAAGGTCTTCAGGATGCTTTTATTTCAGTTCACTTTATTTTGTTTTGGCATAGCTAGTCTTTATTGTATTAAGATGCTAGATCAGGAGTAGCAAGCACAGATTTAATTTAGTGATGGAAGAGGCAGGCGGATCTTTGTCTTCTTTATCTCCAGTGCCAAAAGCTGATGTAGGTGCAGCTGCAGTGAAAAACTAATTTGCATATTTGTAGAGTGTGGGGGACTGTCTCCCTGAGACTGTACCACTTTAAACTGCAGATAGGGGAAGCCGTAGGTTTTAGTTTTTCAACTGTTTACAAAGGTTCTTAGTTTCTATTATGGGAAAAGGATTTTTTTTGGCAAGTAATGCAGGCTCCTACTATGTTTGAAAAAAAGTGGAAAAGGTGCTGTTAATATATTTTCACTGGCCTTCTCACAAGCTGTGTGCAAGTATAACTCCTATGAACAAATTATTTAGCTTATGTGGTGTGAATCCTTAAGGAAGGTGCAATCCTTAAGGAAGATGCAATACATGTGCAATTTTGATGAAGAAAGGGAGAAAGAAAGAAAAAAAGCTGGAGAGTAATGCAGCTGTTGTCCTCTCCCAGAGTAGATCAGGAATTTAGGCCCTTGTCACCTTGATAAGGTAATGGAATTTCATTCCTAAGGTAATGAAATTTCATATATATGTGCAGGTGGAATGGAAGGACAAATTGTTTGTTGTGGTATAATGCTCTATGTTTGTATTGTATTTCATGGATTTAGGGTTTACCAGGTCCAACTACTGAATTCTTGGAGTGTATTTGAACAAAACTATTATAATAATTTGATATCATTTCAATTGCCATGATTCTGTTCTAAGAAATTATGAGATTTGCAGTTTGGTGAGGTATATAACAGTTTTACATATCTCTCGTGAAGTATTCTAAGTTCTTCATCCAACTACAAATCCCAGGATTCCATCAGATGTAACTTTTAGAAGTAAAAAAGTTATGAAGTTGTTGTAAATGTTGGCACTCTTAAATGTATTGGACTTTTAAGATAATGTACTGGGAGACAGAGAGCCAGAATGGTGTAGTGGTTTAAGCATTGGACTACAACCCTGGAAGCCAGGGTTCAATTCCCCACTCAGCTATGGAGATCCATTGGATGACATTGGGTATGCCTCAGCCCCAGAAAACCTTGTCATAAGTTTGCTTTAGGATCACCCTAAGTCATAAACAACTTGGGGGCACATAACAACAAACTGGGAGATGATAACTTTCAGATTTTCAAACTCTGGGTAGAAAGACACTTTATGAGAGCTTTGTTCAATCAAGTCCTTCAAAGATGCCTTGCTGAAACATGCATGGATGTGTAAGAGTGTGTTATTGAATGCACACACATTGGTTTGAGCTATTGGCCATTTCCACATGTTGTTGCAGTCTCATCATGGGGATGAAATGGCAGCAGTCCAGGCCATGCTTTCACACAACATCATCATTCTCTTGCTGCCATCTCATCCACATGCATTGCGACTGTAGGATGTTTGCTTAACTGATTAAATCTGTTAAGTACTCACAATCACACGATGCTCCTGTACTTACCTGCCATGCAGAAGTGCAAAAAGCACAATGGAGGCACTTCCGCCCCAGTGCAGCATGGGAAAGAGCCCAGCTGCATTGTGGAAGGCATGTGTGTCTCTTGCGCTCCCTTCCACAGGAAGTGGGTTTGGGTGCAGAGGGGAGCATTCTTGTTGCACTCCCTTCCTGGCAAAGACGCTGCCAGGATTGCGAAGGGATGACATGGGAGAGCATTGTCATGTGGAAATAGGGATGGTTTTGTTACACACTCTTTCAAAATGTCTGGGTTTGTCATGTTCATTTAAAAGTTGGCCAAACAGAACTCAGTAAGGCATTCTTGTTTTCTTCCTTAAATCTTCCCTAAATTAAAGATTGAGTAATTGCATGTCCTACCAGTCTATAAGGATGAAGGGAATGCTACTTTATCTCAGTCTGGATTGTCTCCACAGGAAAGTTATCTAGCTCGGTAGCAGTTATATCGCATGAACAGGTCATAAAAGAACTTAGAATAAAAGCAATACTTACAGTCATGACTTTGAATTGGCTTTATGTGTTCTCATGAAGTGTGACCACCACAAAATATCATTGTGATTTCTATCTGTTCACAAGTTGACCCAGTGGTCCAGTTTAAGTGGGTTTTAGAGTACATTAAATGCCTAATATATAGGGTTTTTTGTGCAAGTGTTGGATGTATTTAAATTCTTAGAGTGTGGAAAAAAAACACAGAATATTGTATTTTATCTATTTTGCATACAATAGAAAAACCTTAGAAATGTTTATGTTGGAGGACAGTTTGAAGTGAAGAGACAACCCAAGATATTTCCCACTGTCCCTTTTTAATTCATTTCCTGCTGCTCCCACTCATTTTTTATTCTCCTCCTTGAGGTTTCTCTCATTACTACCTATTTTCCCAAATTGTGGCTTCTCCACACTGCCCAAAAATTCTGGTAAATTTTGGGCTTTCTGTTTTAGGACTTCATGCCTTATAATAGTTGGTTCTCTTCCTGCATCCAGTCATATATGATGATGATGATTACCCCACCTTTCCCTGATATTGACTCAAAGCAGCTTACAACAATTGAAAAAGAATAGTTCAAAATCACAGAATACAAATGTTAAAACACAAATTAAATGATCAAATAAGAATTAAAACAAAGTTACAATATATCATTTAAACTCAGACTTTCATAATTTCTGCACAGTTATCAATAGAAATCATCTGTTATCACACTGGCACAATCACACATTGAATATCTGTTAGAATAAAAATGTTTTTTCCTGACTGGAGAAAGAAAATAAGGAGGGTGCTAGTCTGACTTTTCTTACATGTACTGAGGCTTGGAACTAGTTTGTTGATGCTGTAATGGAATTTAGTGCAATCTCAGATCTATACATTTCTTTTCAACCATTCTTTTATCTTACTTGAGAAATTGTTAAGCTGTGGTATGGGTGTGGTTTCCTGCCATCTCCTGCCTCCCCCTCTGTGAATTCAAAACATCCCCCCCAAAAATTATCTCCCACATTCTTGCACATTTTTAAAAAACTTTTGCTGTTGTCATAATACTAAAATTCTATACTATTTTAGCAATAGAACTATAAAAGAAAGCAAGGGCAGAAATATTCAGTTTGGCAACTGGAAATGTAAGGATGGAATAAAGGTAGCACAAAACCTCTGAGGCAAAGGTCATTCCTCCTTTCCAAATGTCATAAAAGGGACCACTTAAAAATAAGCAAAAGGAACCAACACAGTGGATACAGACATGTGACATTTATCCCAGCCTGTATCTGAAACTCCCAAGACAGAAAAAGCTAACACCCTGGGTAGGGATTAAAGGTTGTGGCTAATATTGAACATTCACAAGAAAATACTGGGGCAGGAAGAAGGTCTTATGATTATTAGCCCCTTTCCCTCATAACTACAGCTGCAGCTTCCATCAAATCCTAGAGCAGTCTTTGTTTTGTTTTCTTTTCTTCATTATCCACCAACTACTCCTTACTTGCAGTATTGTGAGAAACAATGTCATTGCTCTTCCACAGCCTAATTAGGACTAGTTTTGGAAGCTAGAAAGAGAAGAGGCGATGTATCTCTGAAACATGGCTTGTCCTTGTCCTTTTAATCAGTTCTAAACATTCTGTTCTTGGTCATTCTCAGTACCAAACAAATAAAATATTGGGAACCAGCTGCTTTATAGAGAGAATGTGGTGAGAGCAAAATACCTGTCATTAGGAGAAAACAGGAAGTAACAGATCAGTGATGCTTGTATTTCCTTTGAAGACCTAAATTTCTGAATAAGGTTTTCTATTTTAAAATTAAAACAAAACAGAGAAATGCTTTCCTCTAGATCTGGCCTGTAATCTAACTCTAGGGAAACAATTAAGGCCTTAAGAAGTCTCAAGACATTTGTCTATCATTTTTATAGGGACAGGGGAATTAAGAGAACATAATGAAAAGCTTAATTACATTCACCTAATTATGAAAATTTAATAGAAATTGAAAGTACAGAAATAGGCAATTGCATAAGGGTAATAACACTGCTGATAAACCTTCAAAAACAAAGTCGAGGATGTTGGCAAGAGCCTCAATAAGAGACTGGCTGTCTTTAATCTCCTATCTACAAAAGGTAGCTAATAGGATGGACAATTTAACATGAACTAGAATTTACTTGAATGTAAAATGTCTTTATATATTAATGAAAAATCAAAGAAGTTAGGGAAACAGATAATGAAAAGGAGGCAATGATAAGGTAGTAAATTACTGTATTGCCACAAAGGTTAAATGAGAATAATGTCTTGGCTGTAATGATAAATGTAAAACTTCAGCATGGTTTGGAAACTGTGTAAATTTGCATATTTGTTTGATGACAGAGTTTGTCTTATCAAAAATGCAAATTTAGACACAGAAAAAAATTAAACCTCAAGAACATGAAGTTTGGTCTGGTTATGAGTCAACATGGAAACTGGTTGTATTTCTTATTTGTATCAGCATACTGAACTAAGGGGAAAATATTTAATTGAACCATAAGGGGTAATTCATAATTCATTCCAAAATCAGGCATTGTTAATAACCCTTGATTACAAGCATGGCAACATTAGTTTAATATTGTTGCTGAAATCCATAGACTTTTTGCACAACTTGTTGGATTACATTTATAATTTTGCCTAGTTCAGACATGGAAAACCTGTAACCCTTCCAATATTTTTGAGCTATGATTTTAAGCATCTCTGATTATTGCCCTTGGGAGCTGGAGTTCACAAATTTCTGGAAGGCCCCAAACAGACGGGGAAAAAAAAAAATCTTTCTTCAGAGATCACACATGAATATTTGCCCCTTCAGTGTTATGCACAAGGCTACACTTATTCTATGATGTTGGTTTCCATTTGCCATTTATATTACTATATATGCTCATGTCGAAGTCAACCTCATGTATAAGTCAAGAGCAGGTCTGGGGACCAAAAATTATGGATTTTGATATGACCTGTGGATAAGTCAAGAGTCATTCCACAGAGAGGAGAAAGTGCCAGTACTGCCTCAGGAGACCAGCCACTCTTGGCCACTGCCACCACCATTTTCCTGCCTAGGCATTCAAAAAGGCCTTTCACCACCCAGAGAAGGGGATGGTTCCTATTTTTGATAAAAGCTAAGGTGCAGTATTAACTCTTCTCATTAAAGACACTATCCCCTTCCTTGAGCAGAGTGATGAAAGGCAAGAGCTTGGTCCGTCCTGGAAGAACCTAAAAGCACTGACCCCCCTCTACTTTCTCTGTACTCCTTTAAGAGGAAGCACTGTTCCCCACCCAGGCATTCAAAAAAGTCAGAAGCAGTGCCATAGAGGAAAGAGTAGAGGGAATCAGTTTTTCTTTTAGGTTCTCTGGTGACACTTAGCTCTTACCTTTTGCCACTATACTCAGAGAAGAGGATAGTGCCTTTATTTGGTAAGAGTTAAGGTACAGTAGCTACATTGATCCATGGATAGGTCAACACAGGTTTTGGGGACAACTTTTTGTCTGAGATATAGACTTATACTTGAGTATATACAGTACTTTAAACAAAAGTGACTACTTAATTGGAGTGTCATCTGAGTTAATAAAAAGTTAAATGAGCCATTCCAGAAATTAGTAAGATATACACTGCAGCCTTAATAATAGTACACATTACTTACACACTCTTTTTTTCTGATGGTTCAAGACACTTCTCCATGAATTTAAAAACAGTTCTATAAATAGGAGGTGGAGAGAGTGTAGCCACATGCAGCCCTTGGCACTGACAATCGCAGCTTTGTCAGCACATTTGTGCAACTGCTATGGAGTTAATTCTCTGAAATTATGAGCTGCTTTGGACCACATATTGGGAGAAAAGAGGGACATAATCAAAAATTTAAAAATTAAATATGTTAACATAGCCAGTACAGGACATCAACAGATTTAAGTTTTTGCATCTCAGTAGTATTTTGTGAGTATGGAGCTGAGTCTCTTGGAAGTTAAATGGCATTGAACTGTGAAATATACAACAAAAATAATAGAATAAAAAATCTATTTCCAGATGAACTTTAATGCAGGTAAGATCTATGTAGCAGCGAAGAAAAGACCTTGAGATGGAAAAGAGTTTGAAGAAACAAAATTAATACATTTCCAGGAAAGAACTGCATAAACAGTTATCATGACTAAGATGGTCTTTGCTGTGAACCCTTATCACATCAAATAGTAATGAAGTATGACATTTAAATCCTTAGCCATTCTAAACGGTGACTCAGAAAATGGAACATTACTGATATCTTTGACAGGGCGAATGTATGAGGTAAAAGGAGATGCCGAGTTCAGATAAAGCTATTTATTTTTACTGACCCCAGTCAATCTTGCTCTTGTTTTTAAAATATTTTATCCAACCAACAGACTACAGGATATGACATTCATTAGATCTGTCAGAAGAAGCTGGTGGATAAATAGACGGCAAGATTAGCAACAGTCTATGAAAGGGAGACATGGTGATAGGGCTGCAACAAAATGAAGCACAATCTCTGAAAAACTGTTTTCCTCTCAAATGCTTGAAAAGAAAAGGAGATACAGTGTTACTTTACTAGGTCACCAGTCTCCCAGGTGGTGCTTAAAAGAAAAGAATAGGAAATAAAACAGAAATCTCTTACTGTGGATTTTTATCAACAGAAACATAAGTTTAAGAATTATCATTCCTACCCACTTTAGAAACATTTATTTACCCCCCCCTTTTTTTTAAATACTCTTTTACAACTTTTTTGTCACTCTCTACAATCAAAGTAGTAGCAGTTAAATAAAGTTCTTTTTTTCTTCCAGGACCACTAAGTAATCTTGAAAAATCTACTCACAGCCAGAGGCAATTTTGGATGGGGCAGAGCTGGACAGGTAAGATGAATGGTGTCTGGAATATTATCATTGTTAGGGATCACCAGTCACCACTGTGTTGTCTTTTATTCCTAAGCCAGAAATGTTCCTTTTTAAAAGTATACTCTCATTCTTACTGCATGTAAATGAGTTCTTAGAAATGAGAGGTCACATACATAGGTCAGCTCACAAGAGGATTCCTCTGGCAGAATACTAAGGCTGAGATGCTTCATCAGGTAATAACTGACCAAGACAAGATGGAGCATCTTCACCAGTCCCAGGCACTCCATCAGTCTCATGTGAATTTAGGCCAGAAAAATCTAAAAAAATGATGGGTGCATAAGGATAAATTGTAAGGAAACAGAATTGGTCAAATTGTGCAACAGCATTACTGATCACAGGACACATCACTTAAGGCCCCAACCTTAGTCTGCCTTAGGTCTCAGGTGGACAGTAAGACAACATGACATAGTCTGGACTTAAAGTGGCAGGATTTTCATTATTGAGTTTCCCTATTGCTGTTTTGTTTTGCTTTTAAGAAACTAAATCACTGCATATTCCGAGAAGTCAACTACAAATCAATCACCCAGCTTCCTAGCTATCTGACTATCTTTCACAAACCAGTAATGAACTGAGAACATGAACAGCTATGGCCATTTCCATGATACCTGATCCCGTCATTCTCCTGTCACAATCTTGGCAGCACCTTTGCTGGAAAAGGAGTGCAGCGGGAATGCTTCCCTCCACACCTGGCTGGCTCCCCTGCAGAAGCGTGCACAAATGACACGTGCTTGCCTTCTATAGCATAGGCTGTGCTGGGGAAGAAAGTGCCTCCATTGTGCTTCCTTTCCACATGGTAGGTAAGGATGGGAGCATTACACTATCACAGGCACTTAACAGATTTATTCCATTAAGCAAATATCTCACAATCATGATGGGTGGGGGCAGGATGGCAGTGGGACCAACTGGAGAACTGCTGTCATTCCATCACCATAGTGGGACTGTGATGCCATGTGGAAATGGCCTATATCTTTCTATATTCTATATTCTAAGAGGCTTTCTTTTGGATTAATGTATATAGGATTCCAGTATACTGTTATGGTTTGCCTCCCTCTTTTTATCAGTGGTCTCTTTCTCAGACTCAGTGGCATTCCCTAGTCCTCAAAATAATCTCAGTGCTCTTTTAGTTGAACATTTCCTGCTCCTCCTCCTCAATTGTCTGTATATTGCAAAAAGAACTATACTGGGCATGCATTACTTAAGAGATAAGCACTTCCCATTGACTTGAATGTGCCCTCTTCATACCCCATGAAATTTTGTCTGTTTACTGATAATTCACAAAATCCAACTTAACCAACAATTCCCAGCCCTTTAGTTTTTCTGTTCTCAGCTTCCTGTTAGTAATATATACAGGCATAGGTCCAAATTATTCCAGCATATGTGTTTCTTCCTTTTTTGTTCTCCTTTGGTCATTTTGGACATTGCACTTCTTTACCTCTGTCCTGAAAAGACCAAAACCCCCAGAAATCTACATTTTTTATCTGATTACTCCCCCCCCCACAGACACTCTTGGATTTTTGTGGTTGGTGATGGCAGGATATGGCTGAGAAGCCTCTGGCTATGTGACTGTAGATAGATAAACACACAGTAAGTAAAGCATTGTCTGGGACTTCTTGAGTATCCCCCAGAGGTCCTGGAAAATGCATTATCATTGTGTGCCTGGCTACAGCCACATAATCAGATGCTTATCAGTCATCCTTCACTCTCTATTGACCACCAAGTGGGGGACATATGGAAGCTGAGTCCTGCAAGAGGGGAGATAAGAAACTAATTTAGTTCCACCATGGTGAAGAATCTTGGCCTAATATTTACAATGGAAAAAAAATTCCAGTCATATTAGTTTGTTTAAAATACCAGAATTGGAAGCTAGTAATTTTTTTAAAAAAATTGCGGTTTGCTCACTTTCCTTCTCTGCACAGATATTGGGTGAGAAGTGTGTGTGTGCACGCTTGTGAGATTGAGTGTATAACTACAAAATATAAATATAAAGCAAAGCAAAACCGCTAAGGGACATAATAACAGGATACAACATAAATTTTATGTTCACAGTGGGAAGAGAGTTAGAGTCACTTGACTGTGACTGAGTCCATATGGCAATGAGTCATGTGGAGACAATGTTGTTGCTTGTCCTTTACTCCTTGCTCAGTTTAAAATATGGCTGCTGTTAAATATTAGTTGCTAACCAGGAGCATGGCGCTTTATCACTGTTGGACAATCTGCAGTTAATTAGAAGTGTCAGCAAGGATTGCAAATAATGTGAATTCTACCTCTTTCCAGTGTTCGCTTTGTCCTGGGATAAGCACACCAATTCCTAAAAACTCACAACCTGTTCACAGTTTCTTATGAAGCCTTTCAAGCTGGTATCTCTCTTTTGATCCAGAACAGGTGGATAAGTCATTTCTTGTTTATCAAACAAAAGGAAATAGCCCAACTCTTTCTCTTCACATAGAATTCTGGGAAAGACAAGCTAGGGAATTAATGGAGGGTAGTTGTGTGTTGTTCTGAGATGATGCAAAAGGAGACAAAATAGTTCCTAAATATTTCAGTTTTCTGGGTATTCTTCTTAAGTTTCTTCCGTGCTTGGTGGTTTCAGCCAGTTTCCTGTTACACACACACACACACACACACACACACACACACACACACACACAGACATCTCTTCATTTCATACACTGTGTAGTTTTTCACTTGTTGTGCAAGTGCAATGATTCACATTTATCTTGTTCTTCTCCTCAAACCACATGCTATGAATCATAAATGAAATGGGAGGAATTATGATTTCTGTCATTGACCTTTTCCTCCTTACTTCATGTATTCAGAACAAATTAAGATTCTAAATAGCATGCTTACTTTTCACATAACCAGTTCCCCTCAAATGCAGTGTGAGTCAGATTCAACTGATAATGAAACAGGGTTATTGGCAGAGCAGACCAGCTATAGAGTCAAAGGAAGTTGAGTTAAACAAAATGTCCATCACCAAATTTACAACCAGCACAGAAAGGCTCAGGCAAAAGGAGACCTTGGGCTATCATAAGGACACTGCATCTTCTGGTCTGCACTTCACTTGGACTCATTACAATCTCTGCTCTTTGATTCCTTTAGGAGGATCTAGAGAGTAGGCCCAGTTTCAGCATACTTGTTCCCCTGAATTGGTAATTCCTATGAATAAGGCTTTCTTTTTAGTAGTGACTTCAGAGGTGTTACTTGATCTTTTTCCAAATGTTTTTGATACTCATTTCTATTAGAACTTTGAAAAAGCCTCTCTCCTCCTCCTCCTCCTCTTCTCCTTCTTCTCCTTCTTCTCCTTCTTCCCCCTCCTTCTCCTTCTCCTTCTCCTCCTCCTCCTCCTTCTCCTCCCTCTCCCCCTCCTCCTTTCTTCTCTCTAAAGTCAGTAAGATAGTCATCCTTATCCTCCTTGCTAGTTTCCAGGTAGTATTATGAAAATGTGCATGGATAAAGAAATATAGAAATATAGTAAAATAGAATCTTGGGGAAAAGAGATAAGCATTTTTGACTATCCACAAGTTTGACAGGAATATATATCTAATTAACAAACGTAGAATGTGAGGATTGTGCATGTGTAAATGAAATAAATAATAGCTGTGAAACTTAATCAGATCTGTTCTCTTCATTCTCATGTCAGAATGAATCGGAACTGATCCACAATAGATCTGGAATTACTTCCTTATGAAATCAGAAATGACTTCCCTGTGTGCATCTGTGAAACTTCAAAAGGGAGATTTGTTGACACAGTAATGCAACTAGCACATGAAAAACCATTCCTTTCATAAGTACTTGAAGCCTATCTCTGTTTTGTTTTTTTTTAAAAAGGAAGGAAAATTGCATTTCCCGTTTCTTCCCCCTTTTTTTCAAATGTCCTTTGTTATGATTACTGTTATCTCACTGTTCTATAATACTGACTGTTCTAGTTAATGTCTTCTTTTGTTACATTTGTATTAATGTAGTGCTTTTTGGAGAGAGGGGGCTATCCTATGGGAAACAGGGAGGGAAAAATGAATTTGCCTTGCCCTCAATCAGCTAATCAGTACTCATACACACAAAAGGCTTTGAGTAGACTTTATTTCCACAAATTTCCTTCAGCATTAATGTCAAGTGTAGCTGTTGGTGAATGGGTTCTTTCTTTTTCTTTCTTTCTTTTTCTTTTTTTATCAGTATGAAATCCCCAGCATTACCCAGATAAAAACAACTATGAAACACACAAGAGGTACTGCAGTGCTCTTACAGCTTACTGTTCTAGCTATTCATTAGCTCAAATGCTAGGAGAAATCCTCCTCCACGCCTTACTTTTTTTCCAAGTGACATTGTTTTCACATCAATTTAGTGGTAGAAGATTTAGTTCCAAGTGGAATTGGTTTTGAATGAGTTGAGTAGCAAATGAAAGCAAATTAGAGACGATTCAGTTTAAGCCATTTTTAAGTGATTCAAAAAGCCCCATAAAACAATCTTCCCAAATATTTCACAGCATTAACTGCAAACAAAATAAAGATATATTAATCAATAGATATTATTTCAGCAATCTTTTGTACTTAACCTTCATTCTCATGATTTTTTTTTTAAAAAATGCAATTAGCAATTTCTATTGTTGATTCTGAAGCTGTTGAAATTCCAGTATGTTTCAGAAGACAAAAATGTCCCATGTCTACAGAAATATGGAATGAAAGCTACTCCACAATCCCCAAACTCTCAGAGCCAGACAATACATTTTCACAGGAGATGGAACATTTGTGTTGAGTATTTTATGAACTATTAAAACACCAAAAAAAAATATTATCATTATTTCCAACTGGAAAACAAAATTACCTCATTGTAAAACCCCAGAGTTAAGAAATGGGCGTAAACCCTTAAGAAAACCAGCTGCTTATATTTATTTGCAGGAAGACCTAGCATTAATGGCATTGTGAGGAGGGAAATGAAAAGTCACACTGTCATGTATGTCAACCTGCCTATAATCAGAGCATGTCAGTCAGATGCTGCAGTGGTCCTGGGAAGTAAATTGCCCACACATGGTAAACTGTCTGCTGCTCTGCATATTTGCTTACTTGCTGCAAAAAATAATGAAAGGGTACAGCTAATCTGACACATGGCACTGGTGTTCATTAGGTCTTTGGTTAATAAAGTTTCTGCTGGTTTTAACCTCATGAAAAATTGTGTCCCATCATATTTCATGGAAGTACAGTCCAACTAGCATTGCCACAATACTGTAAACAAACCAGACTTTCTGTGGTTTGTCATATTGCCTGGGCAGTTAAATGTCTCCCTTCAGAAGTGTTCATCAATTATTATACTCACCACTGGTGTATATCACATTCAAAGCTGCTCAACATTTATAGGCCCCGTTTTCTGAAAGGCAGTCAGTTAACCTGCGTCTCTGTGCAGTGTTTTTGTTTCCCTCCTGTTGAATCTCAAGTAATTTATGAGTGCACAAAATCATCATTGTTCTGAATTGGCAGTGGTCTGAGTCGAATACCACAATTCCTCCAAGGCTTCACGTTGTCCATGATATGCCTGTGCCAGGAATAGTAGACAACTTTATGTATTCAGTCAAGCACTTCTACATTTTAACTTTTTAAAGGTTCTTCTCATTCCAAAGTTTGAGTACATGCCATGGCTCTATTTATTTTACAGACTGCTGTCCAGAGCATTTTATCTTCTATATCTTTCTTTGGTCTGAATGATTCCAAATAATGTCTCTGGCTGCTCTACATGCATGGTAGTAGTTCTCCCCTACTTCTTATAAGTCTCAGGGAAAAGCACCTAGTGTGAAAAGTCGTCATATATGGATTGTGTATTCAGGTATTATTCCCAGCTAGAAGCGCTTCTGAAGAATAGTCTACTCTTACATGCATGTGTGAGAGATCAGAGTTTCAAGAACATAAATGTACTGTACTTGTCACTATAGCTCAGTGGTTTCTCCTTGGCATCTTCATGCTCATTACTAGAGAGCTACAGCTTGTAAGAGTCAATATTGGGCTAGATGGACCAATAGTGTGACTCAGACATTTTTTCTGTGCCACTGTGTACTGATCCATTTTCTTCATAGGTCTTATTACTTTGCTTTATAACTGGGGACAATCTATCACTCTTTCCCCTTCAGGTCCAGAAGAATAATTTTAATCTATTGGTCTGCTCTGTGTGATAGCATTTCCAGCCTGATTAACAACCTGGAAGAACCTGGAAGCTTGCTCACTGTTTTGTTTCTAATAACGATATTGCCCAACAATGGCATCTGGATTTTTTTTTTAATAGACCAACACAACTTCCTTTTTCACTTTCTGTTTCTTTTCTTTTGATGTCATTCTGTTTCCAATGCATGTGAGTTGCTCATTTTTAAAGTAAATCTCATACATATATGGCAATTTTTTTCATTGTTCTCTAGCCTTTCTTCTCCTAAATTTCTTTTGACATCTTGATTATTCTGTTGCTACTGCAAGTTTCGTGACCATTTAACTTCTGGTCATGAATCTGGGAGTCCATATTCTACATTCATGCTTTGTATTTGCAGAAGAGGGTCATGGCTGAATAGAAATCTACATTTCAAAATATTCTGTCCTATTAACTGCAAAAATCTTGCACTAATATCGGAGAATGAAACAGCAACAAATAACTTAGAAATACCTCAGAGATATGTCTGCTCTCATGTTTTTTATTCCCACAGTGTTCCAGATTTCTTTTGAATACTCATGTTTCCTGTACATAGAACTTTCATGTATTTTCATGTATTTTTCTTGTTTCTCATTTTTGGGGCATGGAGGCATAAGAAAAATCAGATCTGGCAAAACCAGTCGTTCTCTTTTCTTTGGTTCTTCAGTCATTTTGTCAACTGAAAGACTGTACATATTACAAACTAGAGAACAAATACATTGTAAACAGATGTTCTTGCACCTTTGTGAAGTACAGTTTCAAATAAGTCATTGTGTTGGCACTAAAATGTATACCATCCTGGGGTATATGTGTTTGCAGGGGAAAGAAAACACAATTTTCAAATGTATAGAATTCCATTTATAATTTTAAATCTTATAAGTGATGATACAGATTTATTAAGTTGCCATGGTGTGCTTTTGTCCATTATAAGTAAACCTATTAATAAATCAAATGTGAGAAAACCTCCTCTTCTATATATTGTTACATAGTGCCACATGGTGTGAGAAGCCACAGCTTCATATGCAGATATCTACCTACTGGAGATGCATGGACATTTTTTTTTTTAATTTGTCAGTGGCTGATAGAATATTTTAATTAGGATTTAGAAGTTAAAAATAATAATAAAAATGTGAAACTAATTTGGGACCAGGAAGAATTGTGTGTTGATAGTGGTGAAAGAAATAAGCAACTAGAATATTCTTCCACGTTACAATTGTGTGAGATTGCTTAGCTTGAAGGCTACAGCAGCAGTTTCTTGCCCAATTTGCTTTAGTGTAATTATTGTAGAGTGAAAACTGTTATGGTTTGGAATTAGTTTAACTGGAATCCAATCATGTAGTCCTAAACCTGAGCAGTAAGGTAGTAGAAGAAAGGGATATTACCTTCCTATTTATCTGTATATGCATATAGAGGAAATAGGGGAGGGCAATGGATAGGATAGACTCTGTTTGTGTGACTGCAGATCCCTGAATGGGAAGTGTCTGCACAGATATTGGCTGAGACCTTCTATCACTTCATTATCACAGAAGTATCTCTTCGTGGAGTTTCCTTATGCTCTCACTGTTTGTTTTCCTGCCTTCTTACACAAGACCCAAATTGACTTATGAAACCCCTGTACTGAATACCATCATAGTGCAATATGTGGATTGGTGGCCTAGGCACATTGCTGACAATCCATTGTACAATTTGCATTGTACATTGTGCAGAGGTAATGATTCAGACAAATAGGAACTTGCACAATGCGTTGAAATGTAATGCTGTCCTGCATGCACAATTATCCTGCACATGCAGCTCTACCTATAGCAGCATCAGCTAGATATGAACATAATCCATTGTCGAAGAAAACAACAACAACAAAAAACACATTAACATGCATTGAGCAACTTAAACCTGAGTATGTCACTAACATGATTCCACCCTTTGTTTATACATAGAACTGTAGCAAACAGGTCTTATCTAATTCCTAATTATATACCTGCATGAACATCTGAACCATTCTGAAGGGTTTATGCAATTTGGGTTCAGTTCAGGAGGTGATGAGCAATATGCATGTTATCTTTAATATACTATTCAAACCTTGCAATATAGAAATACAAAATCGGAATGTACTGATCTCACTGTATCTGCCTGCCAAAGTATATTTTCTGACTCCACCCAGTCCTGCTTCCAGTATTCTTGAAATTATCCCTGCTGAATTATTAAACACCATGATTCCTGCTCAATACTTGACATGCATGAGAAAATACAGATTGCTAGCTTCAGGAATTTATTTCTAATGAATCTTAGCTATAGTGGCCTCACATAAGAGACTGGGTCTAAATTATTTAGTACATTTGAAGGGTTCTCCCTCACCCACCCCCAAAATATAACTCTTCATTCTGTACACCTTATATAATTTTCCTTCTTTTTCTTTTCTTTTCTTCTTTTTTTTGGGGGGGCGGAATCTTTGCTCTAAGGATAGGCATAAGAGGCATCTCTTTATGTATGTACTCTGTATACAAGGAAGGAAGGAAAGAGAGAATCACAAATCACCTTTCCACCACAGCATTCCAACACATTTATTAAAAGCACCCTCAAAAATACCTACAGCAGGAAAAACAACAAGGAGTTCTCCATGCCAAGCAAGTTATATTTGCCACTATCTGTAGTACCTTGTGCTGCTTGGGAGAATCATTAACTGTTGTAAATGATCATTCTTTTTCAAGTGCTCTGGAAGGTAACTGCCTAATTTGTTAGGTCTTCAAATATTCTTCACATTACACATCAGTCCTAGCTACCCCTGAGACAACATGCCTTTTCCAATTGACTGCCTTTTCTGTGTAATTTTAAAAAGGGATACCCCAGAACCTTCCTCCAGTGAATTTTTCATGACACAGAGAACATATATATTAAGTCAAACCATCCCAAACATTCCTGTCACATTTGATGAAAATCTATCCAGCCATTGAAGTATGATGTAATAACAGACACAGAAAAATGTATTATTTCTATAGCTGCAGAAAGAACTTGGAATTTTTTTTTTTGCTTTGGATATGTCGTATCGTCTATTCTTTTAGGTCATGGCCGCTTCATATGGTAATAGAAGTCTGGTGGGAAGGTCACAGTAATACAAATTCAAGGTTTTTTTAAATCCTCACTACAGAGTAGAGGATGTTCAGCATATTGGGTGGTGAAGGGGAAGAAAAGTTGGGGGGGGGAGTTCAAGATTTCTGCTGGCTTTGGCAGACTAATTCCACCTTTGAGTCTGACCTGCTCAGCCCTGAGAGATTACTTGAGGGATGGCAGCCTTGATATATGGAACGATCTTCACCCATGTTTTATAATGGGGAAAAAAAGTCTCTACTGCCAGTGAAACCTTGCACATTACAAGGGCAGTAAAATTTTCATGGAGTCAACATAGGTTACCAATTTATTTATTTTTTTAAAAAAAGTTTTAAATATTGTAAAGAAGATACAAAATAACAGAATAAATCATATTTCAGATTGGATGAAATGATCTAATAGTTATAAAATACAGTCTGTTAATGTTATTAAAAGACTATGTATACACTGAAAATTGTGTGCTTGACTACCAAGTGACTCAGTGAGCCACATTTTCATGGACAAAAGTCAGCCAATGTACTCAAACCATTACTGGATTACATAACACACAGCTTAAAGGATTTCATCAGATTTTTCTTCAAGCTCTCAGTTCTCCTGGCCTTTCAAATTATCCTACCTACCTCTTTTCTCAGCAGGTATCAAACCTGTGGCTTATGTCACTGCTCATTATTTATCAGCTATAGTCTGACCAGAGCTTTGAAAAACCCATTTTGGACTACAGCTTCCACAATACCCCTAGTTAGGTTGCCCTTCAGCCATGCTGGCTTTAGGGATTATGAGATTTGTGACCCAACAAAGTAATTTTTTTAAGCTCAGAGTTTGAATTAGAAGTATTCCATGCCTCACAGTACAAATCTCAGGGGGAGATTGTTGCCTGATATATATATTTCAAGGCAATAATCTGGCCCAATTTCCTACCATTGGTCCTTGCTGCCACAGGCTGCTTTGGAGCAGCTGATGTATACTTCACAGGAAATCTGTCTTGGCCTTCTCCTCTACCTCTCAAAGGTTCCCAAAATACAGCAAGTACAGTACAATGGCCCAGCAAGCAGGAATGGTTGGTGCAGGGAAATACTGCAAGGACTGTGCCTCAAAGATTGCTGAATACTGCAAGATTACTGCTTTGTAGCTTTTCCCTATTGTACTGAACACAAGTTAGCAAGTGTCCACAGCAGCAGACTGGTGGGTAGGAGTGGTTGAGTAGTCAGGCCAGGCCAGGCCAGTCACAGGTTATCTGAGCAACATGCAGGGTGTAGCTAGAGCAGTGCTTCTCAACCTGTGGGTCACGACCCCTTTGGGGGTCGAACAACCCTTTCACAGGGGTTGCCTAAGACCATCGGAAAATACGTATTTCTGATGGTCTTAGGCTCCATTCCCTCCTCGGTGGTGGTACACAAGCACAAGCCACGTGCTCGCGTCCTTCTGCCCCCTTTGGCTTTCCATGAGGGCTTTCCGGTGGTTGCGGTGAGGAGCACGGTCGTCTCCCTCCAGAACTGGAGGAGAGTTGATCCCCTAAAAGGTAGGGAACTCACTACTTAAGAAAGAAACAGTGGGAGGAACACCCCCTTGGAAAAGCGGGTTCAGAGGCGCCAGCAAAGGGCTTGAAACCCCACATTTAGGCTTGAGCAAAAAACAACAAACTTCAAGACTGAAAAAATGTGGGGTGGGTCTATCAACTGGCCATTACTTTGAAAGAGCTCCGGAAGAGAAGAATCCTCGCCACCACTTTTTAATTTAAGTTTGGAGGAAGAAAGAAGGATGAATTTGGCTTCTTTTTTATTAGTTGGCTTGTTTACTTTCCTGTATAAGCTGGTGAAATAAAAACAACACGAGTTTGGCTCTACAAAACAGAAACTGAGAGGGCGAGGTCCCTTTAAGGGGGAGGAAAAATCCCCGGAAAAGGAGCACATGTGAACGGAGCTCTCATGGTCTTTATGTTAGTTAACTGGATTGCTGAAAGGAGGAGCAACAAGTAGCTACAAAAAAAATGTATGTATGAACATTGAATAAATGCTTACTGCATGCCTCTTAAGAATATAAGCTGAATGTAAGCTAAAATCCAATGTTGAGTGAGGGGTTGAGAACATTAAGGGATTAAGAGATATCAAGATGAATTAAGATGAAAAGAGCAAACGGAAAAGCAGAAAAGCAGTAAGTGAAGCAGTAAGTGCAGAAATACTAGGGAACACATTTAAGAAAATATATTTAAGAAAATGTGTTAATTAAGAAATAAGAGGGAAAAGGAAGAAAGAAGAAGAAGGTAGCACTTCCACATAAAGTCAAAGAGGAAGCAAAAGAATAAGAGTAAAAGAATAAAAATAATGGAATAAAGAGAACTGAGAATTAGGAAGACTACGTAGAATTTGAATGCAGGTGAAGAAAGCTTCGTAAAACAACAGAAGGAAGTAAAAGGACTAAGGCTTAAAAATCAGGAGTGGGACTTTAAAAGATTTTCTAAGATAGTAGGCAAACAAGGATTAAAGCAGTGGAAGAAAAAGAGGAAAGAAAGAGTAAAGAAAGGAAAATAAAGAATACAGATAAGAAGATAGTGCGAAATGATGGACTTAGTGGGAGACGCAGCTTGCAAGTTTTTTTTTCCTTTTTTGGGAGGGACAAGCTGTGGGGGAGGCATTGTAAATAATAAATAAATAATTTTATGGTTGGGGGTCACCACAACATGAGGAACTGTATTAAAGGGTTGCAGCATTAGGAAGGTTGAGAACCACTGAGCTAGAGGGTAATATTTATTTAGTCTGAGAGTTGTATCAGCAGGTCAGAAGTCAAGGTACACAAGCCAGCAAAGAGCAATCATAATGCAGTCCAAAATGTAATCAGTCCAAGCTCATGACAAAACAGGAACGTGGGAGAGTACTACTAAGTGACAAGATAAGGCAGATGTCAGCACTAAGGCTGTGGAAGAACTGCCGCAATATTTATGACTAGCTGCTTCAAAGCCACAGGTGCCTCATTAGTGTAATGAGGTCTGCATTTGTTACTTAAACCAGCCTGGGCTCAGCATTTTTCTCTCTGTCTCTCAATGAGAAACTGGAAGTATTATCTTCGGTGTCTATAACCTCTACCATGTCCTGCTGAGGAATAGGATCCTCTATTGCTTCAGCCCCTGTCTCCTTAGGGAGCTGCAGCTTCTTGATAACCTTCCTCTTTCTTGTCTGAGACCTCCAAAGGGTGACTTATGAAAGAAATTACCAAGCTTTCCCAAGTAATTTTTGCAAGTCTTGTTTTGCAGACACCCACCAAAGAACATTTTCCAAGAAAAGATAAAGTTTTCCAAATTCTGTTTTAAAATATTTGATCCTTTTAACTAGTATTTTAAAATAGAATTTGGAAAGCTTTATCCTTTCTTGGAAAATGTTCTTTGGTGGATGTCTGCAAAACAGGACTTGCAAAAATAACTTGGGAAAGTTTGGTAGTTTTTGTTCAAAACAGAGTATAGAAAACTAGCTTTGATTAGATTACAACACCGATGTATTGTTAAAAGCTGTGCTTGAAAAAATATTTGAAATTGAGCTGAGGGAAATGTAGTTCAGAGATGGAAAAACTTAATTTTCACAAAGGAAAATATTTTTCCATGTGTTTCCCATTTGTTGCTTTGCCACTTGAATGATATACTTTGAGCAACTTTGATTCTTTTTTTAATGTACATTTTATTCGTAATGTGTCATGCCTAAAGATACCACAAGACTACCTACCCCAAGTGATATCACCAGAGACCCTGCTTTTAGGTTTTAGGCTTGAACTCTCAGGTCCTAGAATGCTCCTGACTTGACAAGATTATTTCTTGTTTCTTATGGCACAGAGACAAAGTAAACATGGGCCAGATTTTGTACTATCAGATGGTTAGGCTACTATGTAATTCATGAACACTAGAGAGGGAAAGAAGTCATGACCATCACTTAGACATGACTTTAACACTATCATCATAATTGTACCTTATGCCCCCCCCCCGCAACTTTACCAGGCATCAGCTCCATGAGAAGGAGGGACAGTCTGTTCATGATCAGAACTTAGTTGAATGGTTTCCATCAGGTTTTAGGTGGGGGTCAGGCCAGGAGGAGTTACTTAAGTACTTACTTAATTAGAAATTGATAAAGAATTTTGGCCTATATTTCTATAAAAAACACCAATATTTAGGGTTTGACAGCATAGCAATGTGGAATGATGGGAGAAGTAACAGAAAACCAGAGAAAGACATATAGAGAAAGATAATTTAAGTGATTTTTAAGAGTTTACACTTACCTAAAACCTTGATTTAGAATTGCCAGAGGGAAGAAAAGGCACACAATGTTACATAACATAAAAAGAAATTTGGGCAACTGAAGCTATAGCCTTTACCAGATTAAATGTGGTACAACCCATATTTACACAGCAGGAAAAGAAACTCAGGCTGATTATAGCTACAGCTTTTTTGGTTTGAATGTTGCACAATTTGCTTTCTGTGCTGCAGGCTGCAGAGTTTTCAGGAAAAGCTGCAAAATTCTCAGGAGAAGCTGCATGATATTCACAAAATGCTACGTCTTTATAGGCAAGTTGCACAGCATTATGTGTGTGGGGGGAGGGGAACTGCCAAATGTCCTGGAGCTACAGGATGTATTGTTCGCAGCACCAATCAGGACTTAGAAAATCAAGATTTACCATCACTAAGGCCATTTCCTCACTGGGAATTAAAAATGGTGCAGAGCGACCTCCAACGGAGGTCTTCTGCACTGTAGAGTGGACTGGGGTGGACTACTTTCTGTAGTTCCACACCTTAATCCACGCAGAAGTGACCGAAACTAGCCGTGCAGCATGTTTTTTAAAAAACTCTTTTTAGAGGTTTTTTAAAAGCATGGAGCGCACAGCCCCGTGCCACTCCATCGCCCAGCTCTGAAGCAGATTTGCAGGCACACGCAAGTGAGTGCCTGCAGATCTTCCGGGGGCGGGCTTTCAGCTGGTGAGCTTCTCCAGTTGTTGGAGAGCCTCCACCAACCAGAAGCCACTATTTGGGACAGGACTGCGGACCAGTGAACTCACGCTACTCCTTGTGGCAACGGACTCGCCCGGCTGGAAAACAACACCGATAAGCTCTATTTTCGGGCGTCCCCCCCCCCACATGCGGAAAGGGCCTAATGTTCTGCTATGGAACTTTACCCAAGTGTGCTGGATGGTGTATACTTGCATCTGTTTGTGAACATCAGCAAAGGGGAGGGGGAAAAGAAAACACTATCAATGGTCATTTAACATAATTGTTAAACTTGTAGAGAAAGATTACAATTGTGTTTGACATACTGGTTATCAAAGATGATTTTAAAAAACTGATTGGAGCTGAAACACACTGTTTAGGACTACATTTCTATGACATTAATATTCTGTATATCCTGGAAAGAGTGAGAAACAAATCTGATTTTATGTAATAACTATGCAGAACATTGTTATACCCAACATTTTAAGGTGTTCTGAAGATTTTTGTCTGCTAATAGGCTATGTTAAATTGCTGTCACATAAAAAAATCATGGATTCCCCACTGTGTGGTTGGAAGAGCACTGTGGGATGACTGTGGAATTTCTAGCAATACATTCTATACAATTATTATATGGCATGCTGCTACAGGGAATTGTGATATATCAGATAGTAATTTGTGTTAATGAATGTTACTATTTGAGATGCTCCACTGTTGTGCATTTTACAGGTCTCCTGTTGTGAATTCTAACAATTGTTATGCATATTTTGCACACATCTCCTTGCAGTACTGTACAGTTATACTATGACCCAATAGCTAAGGAAATATTCTGCTTGATGGTTTCACATAGACTTTGTATTTAAAACAGGGCTTAGGAAAATTACTTTCTGGACTATATCTCAACCTACTTACCACCCAACCTAATTAATCAGACATCAGTTTCATGGAGAGCCCCCAGTCATGACACTGGCCATGTTGGTTGGGGGATTCTGGGAGTTCTAGTTCAAAAAGTACATAATGGCTGGCATACTTTTAATGGCCATGAGATATCATAATCTGGACTTTAAATATCATAAATTTGGTGAATTCCTATTTATGGCCGTTAACAACTAAATATGACCTCAAAAAACATTCAACCTGACAGTGCCCCAAGCAAGCATTCCCAAGCAACTGCAACTGGGGTTGCTGAGAAATGACATGTGCAAGGCTCTCCCAGCTGTAGTGTGCCTAGATAAAAGCAGCTGCAGCAAGATTCCCAGGGGACTCTCCAGCTATCTATATTTCATGCACCTCACAACCAGGAAAGTGCTACACATGTCATTTCCTAGCTTTCTTATGTGCAAAGCTTCAATAACTCTTTGGTTAGGGTGCTGCCAGGCTGAAAAGGTAGGTTTGGGTTTGTTTCTTTCTTTCTTTCTGGCGGAGAGGAGGTTGTTGATCTACATAACTATGATAAAAGAGCTCTGATGAAACAGAATCTAAATCAGTGTTCCTCAGTTTTAGTTTAAAATCTGGTTCAACCACTTACAGGATTCTGCTGACACACTCAGCCAGCGTATCTATGCAGATGAGGTGATGGTGGCAGGAGAAAGAGGATGTGGGTGAGGCAAACATGAAGGAATAAGTTTGGAAAATTTTCTGATATCCTCTTTATTCCTCATGTGAAAAAGGTGTTTCCTGGCATTCAGGATACCCCACTGGGAAGCATTCAGGCAGCTGAGAGGCTACTGCAAGATTCTTTGTAATTTGGAAAATATTCACACATGCTTTCTGGTGTATATTTTTTTTCTCCATGGGAAAAAAAAGGATATCCATCTGCATAGAAAAATACATTCTGAGCCATAAGACTGAGAAACAAGCAACTACTTTAAAGGTGTCTCTGGGGGCTCAGCACGACTAACCCTATAAAACTTCCATATATCTCTGCAAATGTGATGAAATCAACCTAACTACAATCTTAATTTTAACCACAATATAAATTAAATATACCAAAGCAACTGAGCCCAGGTGTGTAGTTACAGGTGGGGCAAAATGAGAGCCTCCCCTCCAACAATAATTATGCCTCTCCAAACGAAGTTTTCCTTCTTTCGCAAATTTCTAGGAGTGCAGAAACTTTAGTTGAAATATAGTAAAATATAGTTTGGCCCCAAAAGAGAGGAACAGCCAAAGGTACCACAGGAATATGAACACAAATAGAAAAGTTCTAGGTATGAGTAATTTTCTATTTCTTGTTTTCTGTAATGCTAGAAATGTGGGGCAGAAAATATCGTGCCATCATTTTGTCACCCCTTTAGCTATATCTGACCAAGCCAGTGTTATCATTTGACAACAGATGAATCAAATAAGACTAGATTAACCTAATACAAAAACTATGTCCTTGACCAATAAACCACTGTGCATTATGACATTCACTATAGAATCTCTCTTTCTCTCTCTTTTCCTCTCTCTCACACTCAGACACACACACACAATATTCCACTAGAAAATAACTGAAGACCAACTGTTCCTTTAAGCCCCAAGTGATCACCAAAGCCTTTACTGGATAAGCGAAGGCTGAGTGAATGCCAGTGATCTACACAGGACAGGGAGAAGGTGAGACAAAAATACTTACCTGGACTCATAATGGGGGAGAATAAGACTTTGGTGATCACCTATTGGCATCTCTTTGGTGTAAGGTAGGGCTCTGAAACCACTTCTTTAGGGTCCTTTATCTGGGAGGGTCAATGAAGAAAGCTACCCTTGAGGTTAACCTGGAAATAAGGCTGTCACTTTTAGAGCTTTGCAGCTTAGGTAGGAGTCCCTGGGTTACCATCCAAGATACAGGACTGGGGAGCAACCAAAGCAATTTAGATTGCCCCTGGGGCTGAGGTGTTATCGTCCATGGGTAAGCTGAACAGGTTATCATGTTGTGAACTTGGTATTAGCTGGATTTATGTCATGTTGCTCCATTCCCCCACTTGTATCTTTCAGGCTAACACAATTAAATAAAAGAGGTAAAAATAAAGTGGTCTTTAGTTATCCCAGCTTTGTGTCTGGTCTTTTTATTCCATGGTTGAACAAAAAAATCTCATCCATCCCACCATTCACATCCCTCCTTGAAGGACTGTGCATGCACACAATAATGCAGCCCATATCATGGCTCTTTTCTATCTACCAGCAGCTTCTGTGCACTTTTGGAAGGTTCCCAGCAGGCAAATGTTAATTTTTTCCTTTAAAATGTAATCTAAATCTACCCTCCAACAATGTACTCATTGTTACAACCTTCTGCATCAAGTGGGATAAGAAATAGATTTCAGGACTGAATTGTTCACATTATGTTTATTCCATTTCTTTGATTATGCATCACTCTTTCATGCTGCCCATTCTTTTAGAAATTTCATACTAGAAACTTTCATGACACTGAAGCACTGTTCTTCATTATTCACCTAGAGGTGTAATTATAACTGTTGTTCCTCATGACAATAATATCTGTACCTCCAATCCCTCTGAGGGAAGCAAATATGTGTGGTTTGAGCCTTGCTGAGAAATCCTAACCATGTCTACTCAGAAATTCAGTAAAGTGTGACTTATTCCCTAGAAAGTGTCTACAAGATCGTTGCTTTTTGAAAACTGCAGGATTATTCTTAATCATGAGCACAATACTTAGACTGGCTGTAGAGCAGTGGCAATGAAGAATGAATGACTGCTGCTGTTACTGTTGTGATTGATCAATTGCCTTCACTTATTTTTATAAGTAAGAGTGGGGTGGAGGGAGAAACAGTGTGATACACACAGATCCAAACAATTCTTACTGAGGTTGCTAGCATTTAGTTGCAGCTACAGAAGCAAGTGAAAATCCAGCAATCTTATCAACTCTAGTAGTTTG
Organism: Iguana delicatissima; assembly: GCA_948472985.1. Classification (NCBI taxonomy): domain Eukaryota; kingdom Metazoa; phylum Chordata; class Lepidosauria; order Squamata; family Iguanidae; genus Iguana; species Iguana delicatissima. The sequence continues at coordinate 101,000 of CAOKZL010002006.1, forward strand.
AAGCAGTTTTCCCCAGCTCACAAACTGATACCCCACCCCCAAGACTTTTCCTGCATCATATTCCGGATTCCTAGAGCATGTAGCCTTTTTATATTCTCCATATAAGCAACATAATTCATCAAACAAACAGAATTTATAAAACTATAACCTGATAATCAATGATCTAAAATGACACTCCTACATCATACTGAAGGGAAGTCAATATAGAAACATCCACACAGCATAGCTCTGCTACTCAGTTCCAGTCACCTTTTATTACTGGGACAGTGTTCAGAATCCTTGAGTTGTATGAAGTAGTTTTTGATCTTTGCATCTTCTCTGTGATAACCCTTATCCCTCTGTCTGTCCCACCAATCCATCCCCACAACACACTCATCATAAATCACAAACAGTAAAACAGCAGAGATTGTCACTTTACAGATCAATATGCCAAGGTTTAGATGTTGTTACAGAACTGCTCGAGCTTGGCTCCTGTGGTTAATGATATCATCTGACTCCCTCAATTGATTAAGAACATGGTAATTCATTCCTCCCTTCTCATTACCCAACAGATAATGACCACAGATTTCATTATTCTGGAGAACAAACAATATGCTCAAACTTTTCATGTGTACATAAAAAGGGCAGTTGAAAAAAAGCATTCTGAATATAAATAAGGTGTGAAAGGATGTTCTGTTTAACAGAAAATATTTTATTTATAAGTTTTGGCATTTTCAGTAAAAACAACAACTACCACCGCTTCATGAATGAAGCATGGAAAATAATGGAAAAAAACAGATGGTTCTCTTTACTATTTATATAATTCATTTTCATTGGAGCAAAATGCAAAACTTTGTAATGTTTCCTGTAGGGAAAAATGCCTCTTATTTAATAGCAAGCAGGAGTGCTGCTTATCGTTTCCCCATATTCTTACCTCCCACAAAGGTGGCTTCTTTCATCTCACATATCTCTTTCCAGGTATACATGTAGGAGTCTTTATTCCATGTTTTACTACTTGTTGTGAAAACTTTTAACAGACCTCCCTGCAGGAATGAGAGGAAACCTTGGCAGCTTTATGGAATAGCTTCTAAGGAATAGTCATGTTGCTCATGTATTCAATGCACCTGGCAATAATAATAATAATAATAATAATAATAATAATAATAATAATAATAATAATCCCTATTAGTGTTATTAATTTCAGACACTTTTTGCCTTCTTCTCATAGAAGATCTTTATTCAATATTATAGGAAGTATGAGTAACAGCATAACATTATTTTATGTATAGAACAAGAAAGGATCTTAAATACTTCTAGGGCTGTCACAGAGATGAGGGGGCAGGGCTGACCTCTGCTACCCAAGAGGGTAGGAAAAGGTCTAATCATTTTTAGTTACTGGAAAATAGATTTTGCTTGAACATTAGAAGGACAGTAAGAGTGGTTCAGCAATGGAACCAATTGTCTAGAAATGTGATGGGTTCTTATTCTGTGGACATTGTCAATAGGAGACTGGACAGCTACTTCCTGGGTATGTTTTAGCTGGACACGCTGCCTTGAGCAGGAAGATAGACTTGATGGTTCTTAGGGTCCATTCTAACTCTATGATTCTATTGCACTTCACTAGCTTGTAGGAAGCTCACCACTGCCTAGACCAGTTGAGACTTCTTGTCTTGGCATGGTAAGAAACATTTTTGGAAGCCTTTAGCCCCTTCACAAGATCTTACCTAAAATGGGAGACTCATGCTGGTTGGTTCTTTCTCCATTGTGACATATGAGTCAAAAGCAGTTGCTTGTGGTAAAGAGGAAACAAATGTTTTCTTGTTCACCACACATGGATAAATCAAATAGATTTACATCTCTAGACATAAAACTGAAAAAATCTTCCATCCTTCAATGATGGTGTTCTGTAAATCAAAGAATATTTTAGTATTGTAGCATTCCTGTTGTTTTCTTAAAGTTCAGTGACAGTGACAGGTACCGCCAATCTCTAATAATCCATTTTCAGAACACAAAACTCAAAAGAAAGCATTATTCTTTTATACAATAGCCATCCTTGACCTCACATTCTGGCATCTATCAATCATTTGTCTGTAAGGCATTTATATGCTACTTATCGCGGTAGTATCTGAGTACCGTACAAAGATTAAAAACATGGTAAGAACTGACAGAGGCAGTGAGTTCTACATCCAGCTCGGCATGAACAGGACCCTTACTGGGAGAATGATACTAGACATCAGAAAGAACTCTCATTTTAATCCTGCTCCTCTGAACATCCTATCATGAGTTTTCCAGCTCTAGTACTTATGCAATGCTGCCATCAAAAGATGTCTTTTTCAGCACTAATAATGACAAATGTATGTTTACCCATAGTCAGAATGCCTTTGGAATCTGTATTCTAAATTTTTTTAAAAAATAGGATATGTTTCTTGTTCTCAAACCTTTAAAAATTGTATATACATACATATACAATCTATACTACACACTTTTGCATGTAAATCAATTTACAATTTACTTATTTTTTTTCTGCTCAGGAATCAAAGTACAGATTGACATAGCCAGACATCTAGGTAATGGACCTAGTGGAGGATGTAAAAGTACTGCAGTCTTTGGCTCACTCTGGTGATCTGGTGATACATTCTGGAAACCTAATGAATGTTTGAAATCTGAAAGAAAGAAAAAAGAAATAGAGTCTCCTCTGAGGCAAAAGTGAGCAGTCAGAGTGATAAAAGGTTCAAAGAGACTGAAAAGCTAAGTAGGACAAAAACATGCGGGGATAAGGTCACCAGCAAACTGAGATAAAGCTAATTCAAAAGGAGAAATAGAAGACTTGCACACTCTCCTGGCCTTATGGTGGAAGAGGTTTTGTTCTCTCCCATCCATTGGCCAGGAAGTATTATGGCACTGGCATCAGTCCTCTATGGGGCATGGGAATTTCAAATGGCTTTTTGGGAACTGAGCGGGATTCCTTTTTTTTTTTTTTTTGGTGCCTCGGCTACTTCATGCTATATGAGGTTGGATACAGTTTATTATTCATCTAATTTGTTGAGTGTTGCTTACATGTTATTACAGTTGGAGTGTAGACACTTAGTTTAAACTGCCTCTTTGAAGCCATTCAGTGGTATTGAAAGGTGAAAGAATTCACTCATTTTCCTATCCTTGCCAACAGGATTGAGAGGAAAAGTAAGTTGGGTCCTTCTCCCAAAATGACTTCCTCAGGAAATAATGCCAACCCATTTCACTTGATGGGTCCCTTGTGACCCCCTGATCCCATCATGAATCACACCCTTGGGTTTGACTTGAAGATTCCTGTTGGGAGATCTCAGATATAAATTTGGTTCCCACATATAAATTTGTGCCCCAAATTTGTGCCCCATTGGTTACCACATTGCAGATTCTTGGAGTTAATAAATTTGTGGCTTAGTTCACCAACTCTTGTGCCTAGTGTTGTCTTTTGGGTGGCACGGCAATAGAGAAGAATATGGAGAACTGAGAAAGGAAAATAGTAACAATAATAAATGTCTGCATGTCTGTAGCAGCACTAGGTGTCTCAAAATTTGAAAAAGAGGGAAATAAGATAGGGGTTTTGTCACACTCCAAAGTAGGTGTGGGCAAAGTGGAACTCATACACTGAATGTGGCCTCCAAAGACAGTTCAACGCCCTCCCCAGAAAACCTTTTTCAAAAATGTTTTGGAGTTTACCAATATACCCTATTTCAGCATGGTTTGGACCCCCAGCAGCTGTTTTACATTCATAGGTAGGGGCAAAGTGGTGATCAGGGTTCCATCTAATTCCCATCTGGTACCAGTGTGTATCCCTTCCCCTTGTCCCCAGTTACCCACTCCTAGCCTAGATAGTTGATTGTACACAGGATACTACATTTTCTTGCTGGGAATTCAAAGAGCTTCCTTCTTGTCCTGATTTCTGGTAGCTTAAGAGGAATAATCTACTCTGATCTACTCTGGCAGAGTGTTCCATGATGAGTTGAACATGAGTAACAACTCAGTACATCTGTGGTTACACCACTATAGACATAAAACATTTAAAGTGAAAGATGCAACAGGAAGCAGAAGAAATTCAATACCACCCACTTCTCTATGGGGTATTTTGATCTGAAGATTAGGGAAGCTCTGCATCCATGTCATCTTGATGTAACAGAATAGAAAACATGTGGATGATTAGGCCAAATTTACCACCATGTTTACTCACTACCCCCATCACAGTGACTTCTCATTTATTTTTTTCCAAGCTTACACCTTCTCCATAGACAAGAAGTAGAGAAATAGAGATTTGGTGCTGAGCAAGGAAAAGAAAATCAGTGTGGGGAGATGGTTGACAACCTTTCCTGAGAAGTAGAGCTATGCAGTGGAGATCATCAACAGTATGACCTTCTTTCTGCCTTTTTAGATTACGATTGAGGAAAGAAGTAGAATTGTTTTGTAACTAAACTGCAGATAACATTGCAATAAAACTCCTTATAGTTCCCCCAGTGTGTTGTTGCCCAGGTAGCAGTGGCCAGTTTGACATCTAAATTCCAAATGGGGAGTTCCTAGAAAGGAAACAAGAAGTGCCTGCCATGACTTATTGGGAAATACTTTTTTCTATAAGACTAGAAAACAAGAGAATGTCCTTTGAACTACCACTAATAAGATTTCTGAATCAAGAAAAAAAAAAAAGAAGGGGAAGAAAGCAGGAAAGGACTAAAAACACATTTGCTAGAATTTCTGGTGTTTATAAAATGGTGGCAAAATGGGAGATGGCTCTTGAAATCCTGCTGGCAAGATTCTTGAGGTATGGAAGTTGAATGGAAAGAAGAAAACACCACTGATTCCTTTAAGTATCAGGTACACTTCAGGTAGTATTGAAAAAACTGTGAGTAGACAAAAGGTCATCTCTATACTATAATTAGAAAATGGGAGACAAATACATACGGATAAAGAAGAAACAGATAAAAAACATTGAATTGTCAGGAATCTGTCATAGCAAGTCCAATTATACAACTAGGAAAAGAGAGAGGAAGAAACAAAATCTATTTACAGTAGTAGACAGAAAAACTCTATCAGGGCCTTTAACTTTAGGAAATGATGATGAACATGATTAGGTGGAAAGCAAACTCTAGATCTGCCCCTCTTTATTTATATAGAGGATGTACTTCTGTAGCAAAAATCTTCTCTATCCATGAAGGTTCCTTTAACAATTTATAGTCCAAATTTTCCAGAGTTATAAATGACAAAAATAATCTATATTTTTAGCATTCTGTAGATTTCCTTCCTGCTCAACATACAGAGGGCAAAAGTTACATCCGCCAATTGTCAGAGGTTGCACTCACTTTTCTTTTAAAATTGTAAGCCACCCACTGTTGTCTCCCAACATGGGGAGAAAGGTAGGAAATAAATAAATAAATAAATAAATAAATAAATAAATAAATAAATAAATAAATAAATGTGTACGTTGGTCCCTTTTGTTTACATTATTCACCTAAGCAAATGCCTGAATAAGGATATAATTTAATTTAGATCTGGAAAATCGGGACTTCTGCTTAGAGGTCAAACACTATCCGGATCACCCAGTTCATTGTGGCATTTTGTTCCCATGCCAAGGAGAAGACTAGAAGCAGTATATGAAGACAATAGCACATATTGTCTTGTATTTCCTAGCATCTGATATTAAGAACATACTGCTTCCAATCCTGGAGATTATACTAGTAGCCTTATCCTCCATGAATTTGCCCAATCTCCTTCAGAAGCTGCAGCCGTTAGTACTACTTCCTGTAACTTCCCAATATCCACACTATACTCTTACAGCGCAATTATTCAGCTGGCCCCTCCCTAAACTGCAAACCCCAGGATTCCAAAGGATTTTGAAAGTGGAATAATCACGCTATAAGAGTGTAGTGCAGAAGTGGCCTTCATCTACACATTATATGAAGAAGTACCACATTTTATCGCCTGAATTTCTGACTGTTCATCTTCACTGGATAAACCAGATTTCCTTCCTGGACAGTTATCACCTGTACAAACACCATCACCATATCTCTTGAAGGTACAAATGTGCATCACTTTGCTCTTACTTATGCTGAACCAAATTTGACATTTGACATTATACTGCCATTTTCCATAGATTCCCAGTTATCTATTCACTCCTGGTTCCAGATAATTTATAAACATTGTAAACATACTGGTCCCAAAACATCTCTCCTCTGTGAAAGCAGCACATTTTAAAAAAAAAAAATCATCCCTTCCTCTGTTCCTGAATCACATGCTGGTTGACACTTAACTAGCCATAAAAGGTTAGTGGGACAGCATTTACCTTTGCAGAAGCAAACATGTCCTTCTATATGCTTAATCATTTTATTATAATATTTTTTTGCTAACTTACACAGACATTAAGTTAACTGGCTTGTAATTTCTTGAATTCCAGATGGACCCCTGTTTTAAGTATCTAAAAACAATCTCTGATTAATTATGATGCAGCTCCAGTGATTTTTGACCAATTACTATTTCCCAGCATAATCCACTTTTTAGGGGGTTTATGCTTTCAGCTCCTTTCAAGAAGGTTGGGATGCAAGTGCAATTTTAATATACAACATTTATACCTAGGGCCACTTCAAACTTAACTTTCATCAGGATCACAGGAAAGAGCTTGTCTGACTTGATAATCACTCTTTATGCCTTTCTCCTCTCCTCTGTTTCTTCTTTAGGAACAATGAGAACTGCTGAGACATTTCAGAAAAATGGTACATGGCATTGAAAATTATCCTAGTTCTATCTTTCTAATGTCCCTTTTTTTAGAAAGTGTAGGGGAATGTGACTGGGGAATTGGGAAGAGAAGGTTGAATGAATGATAAATCTTATCTTTATCATGCTGGTGAATATACTGGGCTCATAGCCATCAATTCCTCCTTTTTATCTAGGCCTGTATACAACCTTGGCTGCTGTTCTGAAACATCTACCACTACCTCACATAGTGACTTAATACTTCTCTTGAGACACCAGTGCTAAAGGTCAAACTTCTCCTCTGTTGCCGCACTGCTGAATAAAGTAACAAACTAAATGGAAAATATTAAGTGAAAGGTTGACATAATGTGAAATATTTCAGGGTCAGTACAGAATGGATGAACTTATTCCTTAAAATGAACCACTTGGAAATGCATCTGTCAAAATGAGATGTAACTCTATAGCTCTCATCTGTTTATGCAGACAGGGATGTAAAATGAACCTTGATTAACATTGACCAAATACAGTGCTATTCAATTAAACTATATAATATATTATATAAAGAATGGATTAACAATATAATAAATAAAATCATGTGCTTCATGCATGTATTCATAATAAAAGCTTCTTTAAAAAAAAAACAGGGCAGTGTATATTATCCAAAGAACACTTTCTACCACAGGTTGAGGGCAAATACGATGTTAAACAGACTTCTGAGCATTTGCTGTTTCTACCCAAATCAACACCCTGTCACTTACATTTTTTTAAACTATTTAGGCAGAAGAAAAAGCTGTGAAAATGATCTATGCCAATTTTGCTATCCAAATTCCCCAGAAAATAAATTTTGATCTATTTCCTAAGGATTTTCTTTTGCAGTCTCCCCATGAATCTATGAACCTGGAGAATATTTTACAACATTCTGCCTTCTGCCCTTCACTGACCATATACAGGGTAGAAAATTTAAGAGACCATTTATCATGTAAAGAACCTGGTGACTTCAGAATGAGTGAAAATATCACTGGGGTGTGGAAACTGCTATTTAAACCTTTTCTTCATAGCTATATTCCTAATCAAAATTATACTCTCCTAGAATGGTTTTCTTCCCCCACTCTCATTTTTTAAGAACCCCTTAAAAACATGTTCTTTTAAGGGAGGAATGAAAAGGAATTTTCTAGCCTTGCTGCTGATACATATCGCAGTTACACACCCCACTGCTGCCTGTGGTAGAAACACTTCCCTGAGATCCAGGTGTTCAACTGGTATATGAAAGGGCTCTTCACATATATAATTTTTTCATGTTACAGGGCAAGGATCCCAGTCAGATTCCAGATTCACATGCGTACTGCATGAACACACTCTTTCTCATGCCAGCCAAATGCATGGTCAGAAAAGAAGCATTTCCCCCTGAGATGGTGTGAAGGCATGACCACAGTGAAAATCACCATGACCTAAGTTTAAGGCATGGAGGGGCCATGGGAACTTCACTTACATCACTTAACTTTCTGTGAGAACACAAGTATGGAAAGAGAGATGGACAAAAATCTATGGAGAAAACATCCACTCTCTTTCTCTTCCTTCCCTTCTTTCCTCTATCTCCTGCGCACATCACTCAACTGGAGCTATGGACTCCTTCACACTACCCAATTATAATACTATGATTCCTCTTAAATTGTCAAGGAAGTATCCTATGGAATCTTGGGATCTGCAGTTTTGGGATGGGTATTTTGTATTTTTGGCCAGAGACCTCTAGTACCTCACCAAATTACATAACCCAGATTTGCATAGGTTCTTGTCATAGCTGTTAAAGTGGAATCATAGCACTATAACAGTGTAGTGTGGAAGATCCTATCTTAAGCTAAAAGAAGTGAGAAAGAAGTATCACAGAAGTAAAGATACTGTATAGTTTTCTCTCTAAAATATAAATGTAATTCATTTTTTTCCCCTGAAATTTGGCTTGGCTTCTGGATATACTTCAGTGAGTTTGTTCTAGAAAACTTTCCCTCAGATTGACCAGCTTTTTTAAAAAATTCAACAGGTACCCATGTATAATTCTATTAATCAATTTACTCCAGTAGAATTATTTACATAGGCTAGGTTACTGCAAAAAGCAACTTTCTCTCCCACACACAAGGAATCAAAAATAAATATAGAAAAGAAAACATTTGTTGAAAGAAATAATGATACGTCTCATGCCTTTTGCCATTATGGATTCTTCACGGCAGAAAGATTTTGCTACATATTTTATGTTACACAATCAAGTACCATAAATAATAATTGTAGGTAGTTTATTCAAAGAATATCCTTTAAAATACCAACGGAAAAAGTTCTCCCTTCATAAGGCAAATTGATAAACTGTGTTGACCATATTATGTTTCTCAACATATCTTCCCATTGCCACCTTCAGTCATATGTATACTGCTACTGTTTCTCATATTGCATACATATATTTTTATATCATTAAACATACACATATAAATACAGAGATGAAAAACACAAAATTTGTGCAAGCTGAAAATAACAGAACTCAAGTGTTCATTATTAGAAGAGCCAAGGCAGTCATATCATGCTGTTCCTATTCACTCTACTTCACTGTCCACTTTTATAAAATGAGAGTCCCACTTGTATATAGCACTTAGAGCTTTATCGGGATTTTCTAACCAAACACTTCAGAAACACCTGAAACGTTGTGCAACCCCTAAAGAAGCACACGCCTACTCTCAAAACAAAGACCTTTTGATTTTCTTTTTCCATCAGCTATCAACAATGGCAACTCTTGTCTAATGTCATTTTAAGTATTCCTTCCTTCTGATGTACCAGAACAAAAGTAGCAGAGAAATTAATACAGTACATAAATTATCCAATGTAATATAAAGGAAGCAATGGTGTGTCTGTACACTGGATCATTCGTACTATGAGAAACAACCATGAAATTACTGTTAATGATCATGAATAGCAGGCTTGTTAGGTGTCCCTGCTGCTGTTACATTACTTCATTTAATGAAGTTTTCTCTGCCTTCACTGAAACAAAGTCACAAAACAATTTATTCTGTTCTCTTCGATTAGAATAGAATAGAATAGAATAGTATTGGTCTACATCCTCAGCTGCTTTAATACTAAATATTTCTTAATTGGTTGCTTGGCTGTTAATTCATAGCCCTGAAACCAGCTGCAGAATCTGTCTTCGTTTCTCAAAAAATCTGCATTCTGGGGGGATTCCAGAAGATTCCAGAAAATAGCATTAGCCTGTAGCAATGAATGATAAAAAGGGATGTGCCAACATAAGAATTAATTGGTTTATTATGGTTTAATCATATGTAGGTCACATAATACATTATCAGATCTAGGAAAATGACTGGGAAGGTAGTGGATTGCTATGTATTTACTTATCCATGTTCAGATATTGGTATTGGGTGGAACTAAAACTAATAGTCAACAAAAAGCAAACCAAAAACCATTCACTTGATGAAGCAGAGTGTTAAACACAAATGCAACCTATACATAGTAGAGAACACCAAATATGAATCCTAAGCACGAATGCAAGATAGACATAAATGGGAGGCAATTGTGTGTGTGTGTGTGTGTGTGTGTGTGTGTGTGTAAGGGAGAAAGAGAGAAAGAAGTGTCTACAATCCAAATGAATCCAAATTTGTAAATTAATTTGGCAAGGTCTTTAACAAGATACTTTCTTTTTGAAATACAGCGGTGCTTATGCCAGAAGTACTTAGTTGCTTAAACCTTTAACCATATGTGTCGGTGCTGAAGGGCCCAGGATAGGGATATCCTCTACATACATTGATGCTTGTAAAGGGGATCTTTCATTTTCCCATAACATAGATTGTGAGGTGGAATGCAGAGGGAAGAGGCAATATTTGCCTGCACATCCCAGGCAGGCCATACTACACCAAAATTGCAATTGGTTGTGACCTGCAGTTTACTTGCAGGTATTGGGGGTGTAAATAAGGATAAACTGGAACTCCCAAGATTTTTCCCCCAATCATTTGAGGCTTTAAAAAAAGCCCTTCAAAAAATTAAGAGTGTTTGTGGGGGCTTCAGTGAAGCCTAGGGGTACAAAAATTCTTCTGAGGGGATCATGAGCTGCAGACCATTCTGTTTCCCTGTGAATTGGGGGTCCCGGGAGGGGTGCTCAAACAACCAAAAAACAACAAATCAGATGGGGAAATTAGCAGGAGCACTCTCTTGGCTAACAAGAGGCAGGGCAATGCAGCAGGATCTTTTACCCTATGTCTACAGTGTCAGGTCAGTGAGGAGGCAAATGGTTCAAACAACAATTAAGATTTATTAAACAGTTATTAAAGAAAAGCACAAACAGACTCCTAACTAGAAAAGGAAATAGAGTTTCAAGGGGAATGGGTGATACGCCACCTGTCCTATAGTCCTGGGGAAGTCAATTGCAGAGGAAGAAACCCGCTGTGGCGGCCAAGGGGAATCTGCTGAACCGAGCAGCAGCAAGGCAAAGTGAAGTTCAGATGATCCGGCGAGAGTTCCAAAGAGCTCTCAAAGCAGGAGATTTTTATAGGGGAAAGAACAACCGCAGGCTAGTCTGGTCTCAGGTGAAAACAATAAGTTTTGGGTTGGAGATAAGGTCCGAATTGGAGATAAGGTCTGAAAGGTCCGAATTTGCATGATTGAGTTAGAGTCCAAAATGACAATAGTATGGCCGGTATGTAGATGTGGCTAGCTCGGCAGTTAAGTACCCAGCTCACCAGGGTGTCCTCTCAGGGCAGAGAATCTCTTTGTGGTAGCGTGCATTTGTGATGAAGATGTTTGTTTTGGGAGGTCCTCTAAAGTTGATCTGGCAATATCTGGCTTGGTTTGGTAGGAGCAGCAAGTAGTAGCCATGCCTAGCTTCGTGCTTGTTCAGCAGGCCTCACAAACACTTGGCTGGTGGCAGAGTAGGGCCAAATTATGATATCAAAATGATGGAGCCCTGGTGGCGCAGTGGTTAAATGCCAGTACTGCAATCACAAGGTTGTGAGTTCGATCCTGCCAGGCTCCAAGGTTGACTCAGTCTTCCATCCTTTTGCAGGTCTGTAAAATGAGTACCCAGCTTGTTGGGGGCAATTAGCTAAAATACACTGTAAACTGCTTAGATAACACTAGTTGATAGGCGGTATAGAAATAACTGCTATTGCTATTATAGCTATCTTTGGTTCACCAAAGGTCAGGCCAGAACACAGTGGTAACAATTCCTCCATCATTGGCTTAGATCATAGGCTCCTCACATGTCTCCCTTTCAAAGTATGTGAGTATTTAATCAAATGCTCATCAATCAAGCAAAGGCAAAAATGGGCCATATTGTGTTTCTTATAATCATATTGGGTAAGTACACAAAGTAAGGCAAACTGGTGACTGATACATCTGGAGGGATTAGCATATAGGGAAAAACTTCCATATATGAACAGCTGTAGATGAAATTTCACTTTACTTCCCAATCTGGCATAACATGTGTGCTCAGTTTTGTTTTGTTTTTTTACAGTATTCACATGCCATTTTACTAATTTTTCCACCTATCTGTCAAGTGATATCAGCACAATTAACACAGGTAAACTTGTCAAATTATACTTCCTTGGTTCAAGTGTCTTTATTTTCTGTGATTGTAAGATCATAAAGCAGATAGCAGAAAAATAATATACAATTTGGACATCCAATATTCAAAGTGCAGGGTATTTTAAAATCAACATTGGTAAAAAAAATCAGTAACTTGCAATATATATACAACATCCTTCCAATTTCTTCAGTGCTCTTTAATAGGTGTATGACAGAAAAAGAAAATGCTGGGGATACCACTAGAAAGAGAGAGAGAGAAAATATACACATATACAAATGTTGTAAATGTCAGGAAGAATATTGTTCTGCTCTATCTTGGATTCTGAAGAGTACTTCACTTACTGCTACTTCAGTTTGGGTTTAAAATTTGTGTGCATATTAAGAATAGATCCCAGCAAGTAAATCTGAGGATATAGGACTTCTAACTATATGTCTTTTAAATCATTTAAACCAAGTAAATAATTTAAATTTACTATAAAGGGCTAGAACCCAGTAACTGAATTAGCTAGAATTTCTAGAGACTTTAATCCTAGAAGAGGTAAAAATTGAAACTTTTGGTAAAGACCAATTATTATAAACTACTGGAGAGAAGTGACTAGCGGGGTGCCACAGGGTTCTGTCCTGGGCCCAGTGCTGTTCAATATTTTTATCAACGACTTGGATGAAGGAATAGAGGGCATGCTCATCAAATTCGCAGATGACACCAAATTGGGAGGGGTTGCTAATACACCAGAGGACAGGATCAAAATTCAAAATGACCTAGATAGATTGGAGAGCTGGGCCAAGGCTAACAAAATGAAATTCAACAGAGAGAAGTGTAAGGTCCTACACTTAGGTAGAAAAAATGGAATACAGAAATATAGGATGGGGGACAAGTGGCTGGATAGCAGTACATGTGAAAGGGATCTAGGAGTCTTAATAGACCACAAGCTGAACATGAGTCAGCAGTGTGATGTGGCAGCCAAGAAAGCCAATGCAATTCTCGGCTGCATCAACAGGAGTATGGTGTCTAGATCAAGGGAGGTACTGGTACCACTCTACTCTGCTTTGGTTAGATCTCATCTTGAATACTGTGTCCAGTTCTGGGCACCCCAATTCAAGAAGGACATGGTCAAGCTGGAGCAAGTCCAGAGAAGGGCGACCAAAATGGTGAGAGGCCTGGAAGACATGCCCTATGAAGATAGACTTAGAGAGCTGGGTATGTTTAGTCTGCAGAAGAGAAGGTTAAGAGGGGACATGAGAGGAAGGAGAGGGCTTGTTTTCTGCTGCTCCAGAGACCAGGACAAGGAGCAATGGATTCAAGCTGCAGGAAAGGAGATTCCACTTGAACCTCAGGAAGAACTTCCTGACAGTCAGGGCTGTCCGGTAGTGGAATATGCTGCCTCGGAGTGTAGTGGAGTCTCCTTCCTTGGAGGTTTTTAAGCAGAGGCTAGATGGCCATCTGTCGGGAATGCTTTGAGGGTGTTCCTGCATAGCAGGGGGTTGGACTGGATGGCCCGTGTGGTCTCTTCCAACTCTACATTTCTATGATTCTATGATTCTACTGCTTAGACTACCAGAAGTTTCAAGCCAGATTGAAAGTATGACCCCTCCAAAAGTCACAGAGGACACCTTTTTAGCTGATGATCTTACTATAACCCATCAGAAAAGCAGCATATACTCTCCACTCAATTTATTAATTTTCTTCAATTTTTTTCAGACTACTGCTCTAAAATCTTTGAAAAATTTTAAATAACTCTTTGCTTGATATGTCATTTGTCCTTGTACAAATATGACCTAAGGCTTTGTTAAGCTCACTTCACAAATGCTAAAAAGAAAGGTAGTTTCTCTATCATCTTACCTATGTGTATATGTATGTATGTATGTATGTATGTATGTATGTATGTAGATATATCTTATGGAACCTTTCTTCCAGCGTGGAACCCAAGACATTTTACAAATGGCTAGATCAAGGTAAGCATGAGACCCAAGACATTTTACAAATGGCTAGAACAAGAAAACCTGAGGAGGAGGAGGAGGAGGAGGAAGAGGAGGAGGAGGAGGAGGACAATAACAATAACAACAACAACATAAAATATAATTTTAAAAAATCATCACATTAAACACAATTACATCTTAAAAATAAAATCATTTAAAGAATAAAATTTTAAAAATACAGCACCTCCCTCCAAAGACTCTAAGTAATCAATCAATCAATCATTAAACACCAGCTTGAATAAAAAACCTGGTGGTGAAAGGAGAGGAAACAGTAAGGCTAGCCTCCCATGGAAGTGAATTCAATAGACAGGGAACAGCCAATGGCTTTTCCCCAATTCACATCAGATGGGCCTGTGGAGATAATACTTCTGAAACATTCATCTGAAGTAGATGTGAACATTTTCTGAAATAAAAATCAAATAAATCTGTTCCTCTAAATCCAATTGACATACCAGAATAGAATCTGAAGTATTTCGGCAGGTGAAGACATGGAAACTCTTGCTCTATGAGAACATCTACTTAATAAGGTTTGTTTCAGAACTCTCATATAATTCTCCATCTTTGTTTAATATGCAAGCAATGTGGGCTCATTAACAGAGCTCCAAACACTATCAAATTACACCTTTACCAAACAATCCCCTTGTCCATTTCTCCCTTTCAGTATTTGAAGGAACATCAGAGAAAAGGAGAGTACCGGGTCTCTGAAGCTTTACTTTTAATTAGTCAAAAGAGCAGCTTTTCTGTTGCAATGTTACAGGCTATCATCATGGCAATTTTATTAAATAAATTACCTCTTGGTTATTTCCCATGGTAAATTCCTGGTATTTTAGAAAGTTACAGCATTTGTTATTCACTTCAACACGTTTCATTATTGGGAGCGGGTTTCTTTACTATTCCTTATAGAATTAGCCAACTTTTTGCAAATATTTTGCATAATTCACCAACAACATTCTTCCAGCTTTATTTTGTACTGCATAACTTTCTATCCAAGAACCTGGGCTGGGGGACAAATGAAAAAGTTCTGAGGACTGCTTTCCAGATTTTTGGTCTGGTGACTGTAACTTCTGGTTTATTTCCAATATTAAAATATTTATTTTTTAAAAAAAAACACTCTGAAAATACAGGGAAAAATAGCTGCATATAATTAAAACTGATTAAAATCATCCTCATCCTCATCATCACCATCAATGATTTATACAGCACCATCCACTGCACATGGTGCCTTATATATAAAAGAACAAACAGATGTCATATAACATGTATTAGTAGAGGGGAATAATATTCAGAATATTCAAAGAAATAGTAAAAAAAAAAAAAAAGTGTTTCTTGAGTGCTGAGGAATCCTGATGAGAATCTTCATAGTTGATATGTATTTTGCACATGGTAATTTGGGGCAAAAACATCCTTTTCTGAAGATAAAGGTGTGTGTGTGCGTGCATGCGCGCGCATGCGTGTGTGTGTGCACGCGTGCACGCGTGAGCACAGAACAGGCTGTTTTCTATATAAAACATTCATGTTCAAGTGTTGCACAATATAAGTCCTGAACTGTGAGCAGTATTTAAAAATTTCACAGTTTTTGAAGACATTATCGTAACAAGAGAAAAATTAGTAAAATTACTTAATCTTTCCTTTAGGAGTTAATTAATGGAGAATTACATCTGTTTTCATAATAAATATAATATAACATAATACAAATGGTAATTAAAAATATCAACCTAATTATAAAACGTGTTTAATTAACCCAATATATTAATTGCTTTCCCCAGATATTAAGGGGGGGGGGGTGAACACTTCAGCTACTGTTGCAAGTATTTGACTAGGGCTGATGCATGTTGCAGTCCAATATCTTCAGTAACACATTCCCACGTAAGCATGCTTCTTCGTTTCAGGGATATATAAAAAGAATACTTGCTTAACATTGTAGCTCATTAACTTCCGCAATGCTTTCATGAAGATACCGTTTTGTCATTGTTGTGTGACATCAAGTCATTTCTGGCTTACAGTGACCCTAAGGTGAACCTATCGTGGGGTTTTCTGGGCAGAATTTATTTAGAGAGAGTTTGTCCTTGCCTTCCTCTGAGGCTGAAACAGTTTGAACAGCAAGAAGTTTCTGTAGTGTGTTTCTTTAACTAAGCACAGGTTTGGCCTATCAACATCCTACTCCAACACTCAAAGCACTACACCACAGTGGCTCTCTTATGTAGTTTTGTGGAGGATCTTTGGTTTTGTTTTGTTTTTCCTGTTCATGTTTGTGCCCACTCAGTTGCTACTGTTACATTTTCAATTTCATTTCACAGCTTTCTGTGGAGCAGAAAGTTACTTTCCCTACTCACTAAGCTCTTTCCTACAAGGATTCCTTCAAAAAATTCTAGATAGGCTGCTACCAGCCAAAACACACCTTTGGAGACACTCTAGTCTGACCATTTTCTTGAGAAATTTCTGGGCTCCATTTCCAGGGAATCTTCCTTTAGCCTAGCTATAGGAAACAATGAAAAGAAAGGCAGTTCAAATGTTCCTGTCCAGAAGTATAGACAAAAGCTTTTTGAAAATCATAAAAGGCAAGTGATAGTTTTGCTATGCTTGGTGAGAAATTCCAAATGTCCAAATATGAAAAGAGTCAGTTTCACAACAAAAAGAAAATCCATGGTTTAACTTGTCTGTTTGCCTGTCTGCTATGGTGTTTGATGCTATGGTGTGCTCTGCTACTCCACATGCTTGATCACAGAGCCACCAAGCATGATGTGTTATACAATTGGACCAAAATGAATATCATAAGGTCCTTCTGAACCCCATCTGTCAATGACTTTAGGTACTTCCTTTGGATTTCTATAAAATTGTTTTGCTCAGGATTGTACAGTCATGAACCAATTTTAACCAGACCCAATACATAAACTTATGCTGAGGTCCCAAATAGTTTCATGCAAGGTTGGGACTGATTAGAAAACTCTGGTCTGTTTTAAGAAAGAAAAATGCTGATTGGGTCTATTTTGTGCACAACTTGCTATGAAACAAATTTTAAGGACTGTAGGTTTTACCAGTCAGACTTGAGAAGCCAGATTGCACAAATCAGTTGACACTGTCCTTAAGACAGTCAAAGCTGTAAAATACCAAACAGAATTCTTAAATTAACTGACATGAAGCGGAATGCTTTTTCACAACACAAGATCAAACCTTGGTTAATCATGCTACTGAGGAAAGCAGATGCTCCAAGAATGTGCAGTGTCAGGTAATTAAGTGTTAAAAATTTAAGTTCCAGCACAGCTGAAGCAACAATTTTGACTGGATTTCCTAAGGGAGAGGAACTTTTCATCTCATAAATTCAATTATTCCAAAAGCTACACAATTGAGACTCAAGCAACTGCAATTTCCAGTACATCTTGTGTATGCCATGTAGACAAATAAAGTTTAGGGGAAAGCACTTCAAGTAGCTGGAACTGATAGAGATATGAATGCTTGCCTCACAGACAGATAATCTACAAGAACTAGAAGTGGTCAAAAAAAATCTTTACACAAGAAAGAAAAAACAAAACAAAAAAGATATTCTACAGAAAAGCACTGGAATAAAATATGAAATGACTTTATAATGAAAATGTTGAAATAATAAGCTTTCAAATTTTCACTATATATTTGTTTCATTCAAATCATGTAAAATCATGAACACCAACTTGGGCAATGGAAATTCTCTAGTTCTAAACAAAACCAATATAGTAAATCTAATTTAGCTCATTACATTTTACCTACTTTGTCAGTGTCTTGGGTGCCTGAACAAATGCACAGTCCGTGTAAAGTGTGTGATCTGATTGAGAATATTTTGGCCTCTAGTTAGATATGTTCATTTGAGGAGTAAACAAAGTATTGTATGACAATATGAGTTCAGTAAAAACCATTTCTTCTGTGGGCACTGTACATCATTTTGTATAGTTGCATTTATATAACTGCAATTTCTTGTGTCAGTGGTCTAGCAAATGAGAAAACTAATATCGGTGGCTGATCCACCTTCTTCACAACCTGATCTCAAAAGAGATGGCCAGTTAAAACCAGAAGGGCTTTTGATGATCAACCATGAAATAATGAGATCGGACAAGAACTTGGATAATAAGGGCCACTTTATTTAAACTGACCTATTTAAAGTTGTGTTGGCCTGGAAGGGAGCAGTAAGGGGGAGCAACCTGATTCAGGTTCAGATGAGGTAGATATGACCACGTGACAATCTCCTCAGCCTTCCCATGGATGAAACACCTCAATCCTGAGGTTGCTCCCTGGCCCAGCATAACTGGAAGGCCAAGTTGAAGGACCCTACAAGTGAGAAGCTGAGTCTCAGGTGAACTTCAAAGTTAGCCTTCTTCCTTGACTCCCTGGGACACAGGGCTCTAAAGTTTCAGAGCCCTACCCTACACCAAAAGGGTACCAATAAGTAAATATTGAATTCTTATTATCTTCCTCTACATGCCAAATGAACACCTATTTAAGACACAACCCCGTGTTAATTGTCTCTATGCCATCAGCTACAGTAAGGGATAGGCAACCCCCCAATAAAAAAGGGGGAAACCCTATCCAGCCCTGAAGTGTCTAGATAAACTCACACTGCATTGAGGGAGGGACACTGGGTCAAGAGAACAATCCAAAATTATGTATGACAGGATGGACTGGCATAAAATAGTCCAAGCTCCACCCCTGGCACATGTTGTGATTCGGTGCTAAGCACCAATCACAGACACATCCTGGTCTCTTAACATGGAGACCACCAAACTTTTACTCTTCCCTGCAGTGACTGCATTGCACAGGTCCAGGTAAGTATTCTTAAAAAGAGATTAAGATTAGGATGTTTATTAAAAACAAAGTATAGGAAGTGTCCTCATTCAGGTTGCCTGGCAAGTATGAAATATACCAGATACTCTAGTGACCACTGTTGAGCAACATTAGAATGTAGGCATCTGTTATAGGACTCATCTTGAATAGCTCCTTTAAAGTTCAAATTACAGCCCAGAGTAGATTCACCACCCCATTATTTCTACTTTTGTTTTTGTTTTTAACTGCCATGAAGTCAGATTGAACTTATGGCAACCCTATGAATGAGAGATCTCCAAGTCATCCTGTCATGTACAGCCCTATGCCAATCTCAGAGGCCCAGTCTGTGCTTCCTTGATTGAGTCTATGCACTCATAATTTATTCTTCCTCTCTTCATACTATCTTCTACTTTTCCCAACATTTTTGCTTTTTCTAGTGAGTCATGTCTTTGCAAGACACATCTAAAGTATGGCAGTCTCAGTTTAGTCATCTGCTTGGTTTCTAGGGAGAATTCAGACTTGATTTGCTTTAACGCCCATTTATTTCTCTTTTTAAATCTCCACAATATCTGTAGAACTGTCCTCCAGCACCATATTTCAAATTAATTTTTTTATCTTCCTACCAGCTTTCTTCACTGTCCAGCTTTCACAAATATACATAGGAATTGAAAATAAAAAAGGCATGGGCAATCCTGACTTTGGTATTCAATGATATATTTTTACATAAGAGGATCTTGTCTATTTCCTTCACGGCTACCCTCCCAAGTCCTAAGTGTTGTTGTTTTTTCCTCCTGATTTCTTGACTGCAGTCATCATTTTGATTAATCACTGAGCTAAAATATAGGAAACATTTTGCTATCCCAATGTCTTCACTGTCTACTTGACCTTATGTAAATTCTCTGTGGTCATCATTTTTCTTTTCTTAATGTTCAACCGTGAGCCTGACTTTGAAATTTCTTCCTTGAATTGCTTCAGTAGTTGTTCCAACTATGTGCCTTCTCTGCTAGCAGTATAGTGTCATCTGCATATTTCAAATTGTTGACACTCATTCCTTCATTTTCCACATTTCCTTCCTCTGTTTCTCTATATCCTGCCCTAGTGGTGGCATCTTGTCCTGAGTACAGGTTAAACATTAGATTTTAGTCAAATATTCTGGTGCACCCATTTCTCAAGAGTAATCCATAGCTTTTCATGATCTACAAAATCAAACACTTTGCTATAGTGTGCTCCATTATCTAACACATGCTTGCAATATGATCGCTCATCTCTTCTTCTTCTGAACCTAGCTTGGACATCTGGCTTTTGTCACTCCATATATGGTAAAAGTCTTTGTTGTATAATTTTGAGCATCACTTTGCTTCCATCAGAGATTAATGCAATGATCTGGTGATTATTGCATGATAGGGATTCCTGCTTTCGGTATATTTCCTTTATATTTTCATCTTATATGACAATGACACAAAGTCATTTCTTAAAAAGATGATTTTTTTTTCATGAAGGACTTGCCTTTTTTCCAGCTTTTTTAACAGCAGATATTCTGAACATATTCCTCACTCAGCAATACTCTTCACAATGAAAAGATGAGAAAGAAAAGGCATCTGAACATTATGCCTTCTGTCATTCTTTTTACTGTTTCCAGTCTAAGCCATCACCTTGAGGGCATTTCTGCTATAGGAATATCCTTTGTGCTTTCTTTCTAAATGCCTTCCTTCTCATACTGATGTATCTGCTGCAAAACTTGGCTATAGGTAGTAGCATGAGAAAAAAATGATCCTATTTGTTTGGACCACTGAAACAGATTACATGTCCTATGTTTTAACCTATAATAAATGTACACAATTGATTATATTAAAAGAGAATGAGAATTAGGTCAAAAGAGCAAGCTTCATTGACAAGCATTTCATTCTGTATTTTCTAAGTACTCTTCCTAGTTGACCAACAGTCTGTCACTGACTGTGAGGCATGATGGCTGGTGTGGTGATGAATCCACCACAGATTTTTGTCTGAACCTTAAGGGACTTTTTCAAGGTACTGGACCTGTGTGAGTGCTAGGAATCAACACCTTAGGTAGCTCATTTTAGATTCAGACTAAACCCAGAGTGGCTTAAACATTGAAATGGAAACCACCACTGAAGGGATGTCATGTTGAGAAGAGAGCAGGCTTGTTTTCTGCTGCTTCAGACACTAGGACTAGGAACAATGGATTCAAGCTACAGGAAAAGCTTCAGATTCCACCTGAACCTCAGGAAGAACTTCCTGATGGCCAGAGCTGTCCAGCAGTACAATACACTGCCTCAGAGTGTGGTGGAGTCTCCTTCTTTGGAGGTTTTTAAACAGAGGCTGGATGGCCATCTGTTGGGAGTGCTTTCATGTGTGTTCCTGCGTAGCAGGGGGTTGGACTGGATGACCCCTGTGGTCTCTTCCAACTCTATGATTCTATGATCTTAAGAAGATATATATTGAAAAAATACATCTTCAGAAATAATACCTCAATTTTGCACTTCTGATGCTGATAGCATCCATAGTTTCATTTAAATTGAATAGGATCAACACACTTCATTCATATATATATTTTAAAGTAGTTTCTGCAACATAAGAAAATCACACCAGGCTTGGAAATATTAGTTTTGTTATTAGTCTACTTTAGAATACAAAAACTTATATATATAGAAGTGCTAGTCTCAACTGGAGTAATAGGATTTACATAGACTTCAAATTGTCATTCAGCAGTTGATTTAATAGATCTGTTCTATTTGGAGCTAGCAAATAAGCCAATGATTTCTTACAGCATTCAAAGCACGATGAGGTAAGTACATGATATGATACTAGCAAAACTTGCTCCAAGAGCCAGCATAGTGTAGGGTTTGAAGGTTGGACTAGGAATCCAAGAAAGTAGGGTTTTATTCTCTGGTGAACCATGGTAAGCTTCTGATCTTGAGCAAGTGACACTCTCAGACTTAAGAGGAAACCTGCTGTCATGCCCAGGGCAGAGCAGACAATTAATCAACAAGCAGCGGAGCAGGGCTTACTCACAAGTCAAGAGTGGGAAAATGTCCAAACAGAATTCAGGTTCCAGAGCAAACAAATCCAAAAGGCAAATCCAAGTCATAGTCAAACAGGCAGAGTTTCAAGGTGATCCAGATAGAGGGGAGGGGAGGGGAGGGCAACCAGAAAGATCAGTGGCTGACCAGCTGAAAGACTTTTATCTTACTGATGCTGTTGCCACAGGTGTTCCTTCATTAAGGCTAATTTGTTACTTAAACGTGCTGAGCGGCACAGCCCCTCTTTCCAACATCATCTCTCTTGCACGGTAAGTGTCAGTGTTGTCTGATCCTCTGATATTTGTTCCCCTTGCTCAGGTCCCTGCTGTTGTTTGTTATCTTCTCCTGAGCAAGCTTCTGGGGAAACTCCTGCTTCAGATTCAGAATCCTCCTCACTGCCAGGATCTCCAAGGCAGGGCATGAGATCTGCTCTGATTCACGCTTGTCAGATACACCCTATGTCAGAGTTGAGTTGGCACATAATAGTAACACAGCAACAGAAACTTACTCCAAAATCATGTTTTCCAAAAAAGAGAGAGGAGAGGGGTGGAAAGAAAACAACATTTAATGACTGAAAATGACAACTACTTGGTTCCTGCTGATGTTAGTGAAGCTGAAATACTTTGCTACAGGTACAAATGATATCTTGGTTGTTGTTGTGTGCCTTCAAGTAATTTCTGACTTTGGCAATTCTAAGATGAACCTAACGTGAGGTATTCTTGGCAAGAGTTTTCAGAAGGGGGTTGCCTTTTTCTTCCTCTGAGGCTAAAAGAGTGTGACTTGCCCAAGGTCACCTGGTGGCTTTTGAGTGGAGATTCAAACCCTCATCTCCAGAGTTAGTCAAATACTTCAACCACTGCACCATGCTGGCTAGTTCAATCAATGTAACTTATTCCTTTCTGGAATGCAGCTGTCTTACAAGTGTATCACTATCCTCCTTTTTCCTTCTGGTAGCATTGAATTAAACTGTGAATTAACCACATTTTTCAAAAAAAAATTTATACCAGCTACAACTTAGTCCAGACCATAACAACTTTGATGAAGATTGAATTGCTATCAATGTATCATACACATTAAAAAAAAAAAAAATAGAGGGGCAGGTGCTGCTATAATAGATGTCACCTGTTGTTTCTTCCAATAATACTTTTTGTTGTCTGAAGTATTTATATCATGTATACAGTGATATTTCTGCAACATTACAAGCAGGTCTAGGAGGTAGCTTATGGGAGATAGTTTTGAAATTGGGAGGTTTGGTAATTATATGATTGTAGGCTGTGGAACTAATTCTACTGTGCCAACCCCTAAGGGTTCTAACCCAGTCACTCTAGATAATAATGTGGTGTGTATTATAACACTTCTTACAAATGTTGCAATGTAACATATTAACAGCCAGTAATAAGCACTAGGTTATCACACAAAGGGTTTCTTCTAAAATAGTTATTTTGAAAATGACCCTTTTGGCACGGATTCTGCTACAAGACCACATTGCAGCAAGAGCAGGACAAAATACCTGTGACAGTTAATATCAAAAAGATGATGAACAGCAAAAATAGGTAACCAAGAAGTGTGTGTAGGACCCAGCTCCATTTCTGTACCATCTACTACTATATCAATTACTGCCATCACAAGAGCCACAAATGTCATAGTTGATAGAATTATTACAAGGATTCATAGCAACAGAATCCTACTCTCAGAAATCTCTCCTTTCACCAGTATAAAACAAAAAATATTTGGGAACCTCCTGTCACTTTTGGAAGGAGTTACTCTTTCCTGCAGAGCAACAGGAAGGGATGCTCTGGTGCTTTCCTTCAACACTGCAGAGGAGGGCAGTAGTATGATGCCCAGCTTGGATATTCAGCACAGGATGATGGAACACATCACATCACAGGGAGGAGCTGGAGGCTATTTAAGGGCTGCTCAACCCCTGCACATATACTCTTTTGGATCTTCACAACACAGGAGCCAAGAAGACTTCTTCAATACTGAATGGTTCGGGGGAAGAGTTTGAGGGATGGATTGGGGTTGATACTCAGCTGTGCTGCTCTGGCAAATCTTTTCTCTCCAGCAAGGATCACTATTACTGTTGGCTTACTGTGACATTGATTTTGCCATTTTTAGTGCTGTGTGGGTTAGCTGCTGAGAGATCTAGCTTCTAGATGTGATCCTGAAGATTAGACATTCTATTGTTGTGGCCAGAAAAGAGACGAAGACCAGGTTTTCAGGGAAAAATCAAAAAGCCTTTTTATTGTTAACAATTTACTTGCGCAAGGACAACAACTATTTCCAGGATTGTCGTGCCAATTGATTAAAACACCTAAACTTTATACCTTTGGTCAACAACGTCAGCAATCAATCATTCATTTAGCCAGCCCATCACAGAAGAAAAAGATCTTTGGTTAACTTTCCATTACATCATTAACTTAGCACACACGTGTACAGAAGAGAACAAAGAGTTAGTTAGAAAATGATACAAAATGATGCATATGGCCAAAATGAGGTAGCAGGGAGTACGCTTGACTCCGTTAGTTCCCAGACGCCTGAGTGAGTGTTGCAAGGCCATTTTCAAATTGAGATAAGGCAAAGACATCTGCTGTTTCACTCAGAGACTCAATTCAATTCACTTATTTTCCTATTCAAGTAGCAATTCCTTGGATTTAACCCCTTCACTATGACTTACCAATGTGGGGGGGGGGGGAGAGCAATGGCTAAGTTGGTTTTATGTGTTGATTCTGCATTATGTCTGGTGTGCACTACAACTGTATGTACAAGTGAGTAGGATGAGACTCCATCTTCCATATTAATTTCTCACCCTTAACCATATACCAGTTTTGGAATGTCAGAGGGCCTTGTGGAAGCTAGGCCTGCAAGGGGTTAAGTTTGGCACCCATTTTTTCTAGATTGGGGCTGCCTCTATGGACTTTTCAATGGGTCTTTGGCCACAGTCTAATGAGCATATTGGGCATTGGAAGTCAGCAGCAGCAAAGAGATATATGTGTCATATTAAATGTTAATGGCATTATGACTTGTTGTTTCATTAGTCCCTTAGTAAGGTTGGTTGAGACAATGTGTTCTGATCTGCGGCCATAGTATAGTGTACTGAATGGCATGCCAGGCCTAAAGTTTCCAGTTTGGGGCCCAGACGGGGCTAAGCAATGTGGCCATGTTGTTACTCCACTGGCATACCCTATCCCGGGGACTATAAAATTGATATCAGATATGCCCACCATGCCAGAGAGGTTGCTCGGATGGGCACGTAGGCAAAGAGATCAAACAACTGAAAACAGCTCAAGACCAGAAAAATCCCCAGTCACGTAGCCCAAGGAGACCTCAGGGAATACACATCTTCATAGACAAAAGGTCTTCAGCCAAGAGTAGCAGACTTGAGGGGACTAGCGTGTTTTCCCCAGGTTGAGCAACTGTGATTCTGGAAAAATCTTACAAGACAAGGTCCATTTACATAAACTCACACTGCAACCCTTTGCAACTGCAACCGAACACTTGCAACCCAGCATAAACCAATCGTGCAAATGACCAAGTTGCCATTGTCTGGCATTCCTTCCTTTGCTATGATAATTGTTCTCCCCAGGAGAGGGCCTGCCCTATAAGCAGTTCTAGTTTTTGAGGGTCTCTTCAGAGAACTCCCTGCCATGCTAGCAGACTGGCACTCTGTTAGTTGAGTGATCCCCTCAGCCGTCTCTTTGCTGAACTCTGTTCTTCTCGCCACCTCCTGGACCAAAGACTTCAGGATAGGTGCAGTATCACCACCTCTGCAATCCCTTTGCTATATACCCTATCCATTTTTCACCTCTTTTCCTTCTCAATAGGCCTTGTGTGTGTGAGTAAGTGCGTTGGTGCGTGAGAATATATTCATTCAATAAAATCTATTTATTCAATACATTTGTCTGGATTTTTGGCTTGACCTGGCCCTGTGAAGTTGGGTAAAAGATCCTGCTGGGTTACCCTGTCCCTCGTTTTACTATTACCAGTGCTCCACTAATTTCCCCAATCTTTATAACTTGGAGTGAATCAAGGTGTCCCCAACGGGACCCCCAGAAGTCAGGGTAACAATGGTGGAGTGTCTTGGCCAAAGAGGAATCTGGTGGAGCAATTTGTCACCTTTGAAGAGTGACTGGGCCTCCTACTCATGTTTTAGTTATTCATCTTGGGCTTGCTGAAGGGCAAGACCCTGATTTTGCAAGCTGTATGAGATTTTTGGATTATACAAAGTCATTGGTGTATCCTCATTTTTTCTGCCATTTTACTCCACAAGTGGAAAGGGTGACCCAAAGCACATTGGCATTGCCTGCAGGAAGATGAATAGGGAAGTTTGGAATACCCTGGGTAAAGAGTTGGACCATTTTTAACTCATCCCATCATAGTTTTCCAATGGTCAAAGCTCTACCCGGTTGATGGCATTCATCCTTCAGAAGAGGATAATATGTTGTTCCTGGAGTAGTTGCAATGGTGGTGAGGGACATGTTGGCCAGCCTGGTGGAAGAAAGGAAAACAACTAAGCAGATGTTTTCCCAATGGCAGCAGTGGAAGATACAGGTCTTTAGTGGCAGCCCCTTTGGGTGCAGGGAAATGCTCTTAAATCTCCTCTTTAAGGTCCTGTGACCTGGGGTGGAAAGGTGGCTACCCATGGGATTAGGTTTCTCTTGTAGGTTCCTATGACTTGTCTAGGAGCCCACTGGTTTTACCTTCTGATTACTGCTGGCTGGGGAGCAGCCCAAATGTCTGGACTGCCCTCCAGGCTCAGGTGTTTCACTCAAGGAAAGACTGAGGAGATAGTCAATGAGGTGACACCTCGGCTCAGCTGGATCTGCATCAGGTTGCTCTCCCATCTTGCTCAATTTGCAGGCCAACATAATGTAAATAGTTTTATGTCTAATAAAATGCCCTTTATCTAACCCAACATTATGTGTCTGGTCTCATTATTCCAAGGTTGGTCATAAATAGGCATCTGAACCTGCACAGTAATGACACTGCAGAGGATGGTAGCAATTTGATAACCATGTTGGAAGAGGCCATGGTGCCCTGCATTTGTCATAGGACATCACAATGCATCATATGACAAGGCATAGCTGGAGGCTAGTTATAAGGCCTGCTTGCCCTTGCATGTTTTCTCTTTTGGATTTTCACAATGTGTCCCACCTTCAGTGCAGTGTATCTTTGTGGATCATTTTGGGGCTGGGTAGGAATTTTTCTGCTTTTTAATAGGTTTTTTCCCCTTCCCATACTGTACCTGGACAATTGACTTCTGGTGTTGTCATTAAATAGGTAGTTATCTGGAAGGTAATAGGAAAGGATATAAGTCTTCAGTGTAAATCTTTGGCACCCACTTCGGGTGTAGGGTAAGGCTCTGAAATTTCCTCTTTAAGGTCCTCTGACCCAAGAAGTAGGGAAGGAGGCTACCCTTGAGACTAATCTGGGAATAGAGCTCTCACTTATAGGGTCCTGTAATTTGGATAGAAGCCCACTGGGTTTATCATCCAGTTACTGCCAGCTGGAGAGCAACTCAAATGATTGGATTGCCTTCGGAGTTCAGGTGTTTTTGCCTAAGGGAAAGTTAAGGATATTATCAGTGGGGTAACAACTGGCCTCAACTGGACCCCCATCTGGTTGCTCCTCCTCTTGCTCCGTTTCCAGGTTAGTACAACACAACGATCTTTAGGTCAAATAAAGTAGCATTTATTTAACCCAACATTATGTGCATGTTCTTGTTATTCCAGGGTTAGTCATCAATTACTCATTGTTTTCTTCAAGAATTATACCTCCACACCATGACAGTACACAAATGATTATTGTATTCCTCTTGATACACTGCTCTGTTCACTTTAAAAATTACCTACCTTTGGCTGACTCTATCTCCCTCACTCTTACTCTCATTTTTAAAGAATTTTTTTTTTGTAAAACTCTATATTTTTTCTTCTCCCATTCTCTGGGATGCCTTTCCTTCTTCTTCTGAAAACAATCATATAATGATGAAAAATGGAGAGAGTTAAAAAAAAAAGTCTTAAATTGGGGTTTCCTGCTGATACAAAGAGTACATCTCAAAGGTTGCATTCCTGTAAACAGGACCTTAGATCATGTAGATGAAATACAGAGTTGAACAGGAGATGTTAAACCATTTAATCCAACACTGTATGATTCTGATCTGTTAAAAGAGATGTATTTGAGCTAGATCTGAAAAACTGAGGCTTTGTGGTCTTTTTCTCTGATTAATATAGCCATTTGAGGGGAAATGCATATTAACTGCTTTATGTATCTGAATTTTTAAAAAAGTTGGAATAACTAAAATGTGTAAACTTTTTTTGTTCAGGACAGGCAATACAGGTAGAGTTGTTGTTGTGATTGTGGAGTCACTATTTGTTCTTATATACATTTATTCTTATATATATTTATTTAAAAATATTAGGAGAGATATTCACATGCACTTTGATTCTGCCACCTTGATAAAATTGAAATCATTCTAGAATAAGCCCTTTAAGCTTGCTATTAATTTTGAGGAAGTTAAAATTAAACTTTGTAAGTTGGATGTAAGGTAAACTAGTTTAATTAAGATCCAATTGATTTTAGTGGAATCAAAGTTTTGTGGTTAACTGGTCCCATGGAACTTAAAATCAGTCAACTCAGTCTCAGTTGAGTCTGCTAACAATCTAGGTTGGTTTAGTTAAATGCAAACACATTTCTATACATGTGTACTGAATGGACATAGAAATACCAAAGTCTTGGCAGAGGCATTACAAACACACACACATGTACAAACATACAAATATACACTAAGCTTAGCTTAGGGAAACAAAATAAAACAAAAAAAAGCTGTTATGAAACCAACAAAGCTGTAGCTTAAAGCATATGCATATTTATGTTTTCTATACAGCATTGTAAGAAAAGAAATTAGAATAGTTGTATTCATGTGTACTAAAGGAGAGGGAAAACAAAAGAATTAATTTCCTAGTTGTTCCCATTTAAGTTTTGGACACATCTGATTTGAAATTCCATGAAAATCTGCCAAAATATCCTTGTCTCTTACTTTGCCCTAGAGATGTAAATCATATCTTATTTCATTCTCACATTCCAAAAAAATAAAAATAGATTTTTTCCCATCACTGTGTGAAACAGAGAGAGCTCTTGCATATGTCTTGATTTTTCACATTCAGAATTTTATGCAAAAAGGTATTGTACTCAAAAAAAAAAAAAAAAAAATTCCAAACAAAAGGATATTACTTTGTTCAAAATGCAGTGCTTCACCACAATGCCAAGCTATAGGATCACAGCATCACTTTGTCACATCCCCTCATTTTTTTTAATTTTTAACAAATGCAAAAAAGGAACTTCTTCTTCTGGCTAAAAATGAACATTTTGGTGAGGAGTACTAGGCTCCATAGGGGCCTCATATATTTTATTGATATTGCATGGGCTATAGTATCTTCACCTCACCCTATCAGTAGGAAAGGATCTTTGAGACTAAAGGACACAAGTCCTTTAGAATGGCCAAATATAGGTTAACACATTTATCGCTTGACTACACTGTGGAAGCATCTTCATATATTTGAAATCCTCATGCTTTGTATACTCATGTGAGGGCAACTGCTATTAATTAAATTGGAGTGACAGCATATGGGTTATAAACTTTAAGTGTATAATTAATTTTGAAAAGCTTAAAAGGGCACCAAGTGATAGAAGTTCAAACATTACCATCAGGAACCTTTTGCTTCTAGTTTCAAGATGCTGCAGTCCTGGATGACATAGACACATCAAACAAAGTGCCAGAATTAAGCATTCAGGAATAACATACAAAAGCCAAAATGGCTGAACTTCCCAATGATAACATCAAACTCATTACTTCTGTCTCCTTAAAGCCATGGTTGCAATTGTGTATAGTCAGGCCATTTAAGTTCTAATGCAGTCAGTTTATCTTATGAAGACAACAGGGAGGATGAACTCAGTTTTCCCTTATCACTAGAATAGTAATAAATATTTGTAAATGCAATTTTTAATGGACAAAAGTATTTAATTGCTTATTCATTTCACGTATTCTCCTAAGAATTTTAGCATGCAGGTGTTTAGAAGATGACATAGCTTCAGAAGTTCCTTGTTTCATTTTTTTTCATTTTTTTTCCCCAAGATGTTCTCTCCTGGGGAAACAAACTTTCAAAATATTTTTTTGTAAAACTAGCACTATCAAAAATATCTCTTATGTGTTATGTAGGACATTTCCCCCCACTTCATATCCTCACTTTTGTTTGTTTTAGTAAGCAAAGCTCTTTCTTTCTATTTCAGTCTTTCCTATAATCTTGAACAAGGCTCATCAAAAAGAAGTCTGTTTTGAAGGCAGTCCCACTGTGAATAAGACAACGAGAAAGTTAGAGACCTTCTCTGGGGATACAAATGAAGGTTCTTAAGTGGCACTTCAATACTTCCTTATTTCTTCATATGTGTCTCTTTTTCCCCACCTTTTTAAATATATATATATATATAGAGAGAGAGAGAGAGAGAGAGAGAGAGAGAGAGAGAGAAATATGCCACTCTAGAATAGCTACAGTTTGGAATTTGATTCCCACATTTTCATATAACCAATGTATTCCATAAATCAATGGCTAAAAGTTTCACTGGGCAAGAGGACATACTCAGAGTTTGGAGAGTAATTTTTAGAAAGAATAAATATAATGGCATGCAGAAACCATCATAACTGAGCAGTGATAGGATAATGCTCTGGGACCAAAAGCATTCTACCATTGCTCAATTAGAGAGTTTTACTGACTGTTAGCTGGGTTCTGTAAGAGGAATATTCCACCAAACACAGCTCAGTTGCCATATCTTTCTGGCATTTTCACATACAAAAAAATGTGTGAACATTTTTGTTCGCTCAGAGCATGCCCATGGTTTTGAAACTATCCTCTTGGAGCACTTTTGGTAGTATTCAAAAACTATGAATCCAAAATCCAACTGTCCCTTCCTTTCACAAGCTACATTAAGAGGATTTGGGGAACAAAAATTTCTTACATTTATTTGCAAGGAGGGATCTTAATCAGCAGCATAGAAAGGCCATCTCAGAAGCTACACCAAAGAAAATTAGGGCTAGAGGACAAAAATCTGCACTTTCACACAGAGGAGATTTGAAGTTAAAGCACAGCAAAGAGTTCTCCTGGAACCTTGGGCTTCCCAAGTGGGTAGAGGGAAAGGTAAAGAAGAAAATGAGGATATTTCAGGATGTGGAAGAAGAAGTTCTAGAAGTATGTAGAAAAAGAAGATCAGTGAGCGAAAGGCTATAGTTCTTCACACTTTTTAAAAGCCGCAACAGAGCCCCACCGCTTAATGGTTTTATCTCACAGTATTTACTTGAACAATGCACCAGGCTAGTATATCATAGCATAGAGTCCTTCTAAAGACATTAAATTCCATGACACTTAGTATGAGATAAAGTTTCACATACTCAGAACTTGATGCAGCACTTGTCATAGATTCTAGGATACTGTACTATATGGTCAGATTTTCTGGGATCAGTTTAAGTTATTGGAAGCAGAGTAAACACTTCACTCTGTTAAGGACTGTGGCTCACCTCTCCTGAAGAGGAACGCTCTTCATACACAAGTGTATGAGAACTATCATCCTAATGAATATAACCCCCTTCTGCACAGGATGTTTAAGCATGTGACAGGTGTGCAACTTCAGAAATTCTTGGAGGAAACATTATCTTGATGCATTTTTGGTCTGGTTTCAAGCCACGGTATGGCACTGTACTGGTCTTAGTTGATCTGACTGATGACCGTCCCCAGGGAATGAGAGAGGATGTGCTACCCTGTTGATCTTTCTGGATCTCTCTGCAACATTGATCACAGTATCTTGAATCCATGATATCATGCTTTCATTTAAATATTAAACCATATGAACACCAGAGGATCACACATGCCAACAGCCAGGGTTTTGAATAGGCATCATCTTCTACGTCTATAGAATAATGCCCCCAAGTCCAATCCCAGAGAGGGGACTGAGAAGGATACTGTGGCTGAGGGCACTGAGAGATCTAGCAGAACCAACAGGGACACACTCCCCCACTCTAGTTCCCAGCATAGATCATCTAACAAAGCAACCAAAGCTGTGTGTCATAGTCAAGACTGAAACCAGATCAAAATGGATCCAGATAATCTGTTTCATTCAAGAATTCCTGAAGCTGGGAGGCCACCACACAGTTACCTTAAGAAGTAGGGGATGTTGGGGTCCACCTGCAATGCCAGTGTCTCCTTAGAATTTAGGGGAATTATAACTCAAAAGTGGCCTGTGATAGATGAGTAACAGCGTGATGTATTCAACTATGTATATCAGTTTAAAGTTAAGCAAAGTATTTTATCTGGGTTGACAAACACACAAGAACTCAAACACTCTCAAGAACCATACAAGGCTATTGAGAAGTGAGGCAAGAAAGGTTGGATAGAGAGAGATTGAGTGATAGTTACTAGCAGCTTCTTCAGGAATCATTCAGACAGCATTTGAAGGTAGCATGGAGGAACAGCAGTCTGGAGCACCACATATTACATCCAAATACTACAAAAAAGGCTGGGGTTTATATACCCTATTTCCTACCTTGAAGGAGGTACTTGGCAATGGCTTTCTCATGGGATTAACAAAGGACTCCTGAATAGGCTGATTGTCTTAACTCTAAATGACAAAACCTTCATGGAATTCATGACATTCTCTTAATGTCTGTCGGGCAGAGGGTATAGGGAAGTTTTCCAGAGGGTGAGATCATGGAATGGTCCTTGATTGCTCCACCTGGGCAGTTTTGCTTTACTTCGTGTTTGAGTGTGCACATAGCCTGCAGTCGTGAAAGGATTATCACAAATCCATTAGCATCAGGTTTTCTGCCTAATCCTCTCTGAATTTATGACCTGACCAAGTCAGCTTGACCTGGTAACATGTTGTCCTGTCAGTGTGCCTTCAGTCATGGTTTTCAGCCATAAATACATTCAATTATGATAATGGCACATCCAGCAGGTGCAGGGTAGGGTATGATAATAATATACTCTAGAACCATGCCCAAAAAAGGGATATTGGAGCCCGACCAATAGTTCACCAGTATGTTGGAGTGCCAACTGTGGAATTCTCTTCCCTTTGATGTCTGACTGGGACAAATTCTGGCTTCCTTTAGATGTCAAGTAAACACCTGATTGATGATTAAAGCCTTTAGAACTGATTTAATCCAAAGTGCTGTGTTGTTGTTGTTGTTGTTGTTGTGTGCCTTCAAGTCTTTTTGACTTTGTGGCAACTCTAAGGAGACTCCGTTATGGGGTTTTTGGGGGGCTGAAAGTGTGTGATGTGCCCAAGGAATATGGAATATATAGTCAAAATAAATTCAGTCAAAGAACTGCATTTGATTTTGTATGTATGACTCATAAACAATGGAACCATTTGATTATACAAGAGGACACCAAAGAGGTAAGTGGGCTGAACAGATAAGAAGGGTGTAAAGTTGTTGCACCATAGAGATGGAAATACTGTTCAAAAATATTTCAAAAATGTTTGAAAAATATGAATGTATAAACAAAGGACCACAACAGTTCCAATCACTATCACATCATGTTAGAATTTGGAAGGACATTTTACAGTCAGACCACAGCAATCTTCAACATGTCTTGCAATATTCTAATTAATGTATAGGGTTTCTAGTCTACAACAAATTTGGAGATATTTAGATCATTCCTAGTCTATAGAATGGGTTAAAAAACTAAACAAGTAAATAAAGGAGGAAAGACACACCAAAATTCATTGATGAATTACAATAGCTAAAATCAGAAACAAGGGAGACAGCAAAAGCCATAGGCTTTTGGCCAATCTGGTGTACTGTGCTAACCATACTAGTTACAGTTGGGCTGATGTCTAAGCAGTTACGTTGACTTTTAAAGATGGTTGACATCTAAAAGATTATTTGAATGGATATAGCCTGTGGTGAAACATGTCTGTCTTGCCCTTTCAAGGCAGTGCCTGCTGAGGAAGTAAATTCTATTGAAAGTAGATGTGAAAGCAAATGCTATTGAAATTCAATTGAAAAGCCTTTAGCAGCAGGCACGTCTGACATGCAACTCTCTTGCTTGCCTGGTGACCTCACCCTTTGGCAAAAGGTCTATATTTAGCACGTGAGAGATCTTCAGTTCAGAAGGTTTTTGAGCATAAAGTTATCACAATGTGTACTTCAGCGCTTATCATTTCTCCTTGCCATGCACACACATCTCTGCATACCAGTTCAAGAATATAAGCCATTTTAAAAATATTTATATTTAATAGGAATTGAAGCTTGCTTTCAGTAAACATGCAAGCATTTTTGTGTCTGAAACTAGAAAAGCCCCTCCTCCAAATCAGGTCTTTTGTTTATTCTGTGTTTTAACACTCAGCTGAATTACGTAGCAAATGCAGTTGTAGCTTGGTTGCTCTCACTTCAGTGGGATAATAAATTCAGCCTGAGTTGAGGTCTTTCTATTTAGGGTCTATCTAAGATGCTGAATCTATATAAGTATTTGGTGACACAATTTTCAGATATTTCTTTTCAGATATTTCAAGTTATCATTGTATTGTGGGATACACATATGTCAATTTTCACCTTTCTGGGTGCCCTGGAAATGACTTTACATTCATGGCAGTATCTCAGGTCTCTAGTTCTTAGCAAGAATTATATGTGTTAATATTTCATACTTTTCTAGTTATCAGTGTACCTTTGGCAAGGATAGAATTTTTTTCCTTTTGTTTTTCAAATTTATCTGATTCATGGTCAAGAGTTTGCTAAAATGTAGACTTGTGTCATCATTGATGGGATAGTGTCTTCCTACCAGCTTCATTTAATTGTATGCAGATGAAATCATATGATTAAGATGTGCACCTCTGAGAAAATGTAGGCATTATATAAGCTAGTCATAGCCAAAATTGTAAAAATGCATAAATTAGGACAATAGTATACCAAAATATGCATATGCAAAATGCATATGCAAATATGCAAAATATGAATTTCTCTGTGTGAAGAAAAAAAATCCAAAGACTTTTTAAAAGAGAGAGAGAGAGAGAGAGAGAGAAACAAAGACAGGAAGACAGAGAAAAAGAAGGTGGAACTGGGAGAAACAAAATAGAAACTAGGCACATAAATATGTGTATTTGGGGCCATTTCCCTAGGCCTTTTTTTTTTTTCCAAATGTATGAGTGATAAAATTCTGAGAAACATGGGTTTTTGAATACAGCTGTATTCTGGTTCATCTTCCAGTTCTGCAGTCAATTTTTTAAAAAAAAATCTTAGAAAATTTGGATTTTACTAATTTATTCTACATCTGTATCTTAACTACATACGTATGTACAAATAGACTTTCTGTTCCCCTTTTAAGGTTCTAAATCACAGTTGTATGACTCCCTTTCTTATGTTTAGAATTATTGCTGTTTCTCTGTTTCTGTTTGGCTATTTTGTGTTCTTGCACAGAGAGGTGTATACATGTCAGAGTTTTTAATTATTGCTAGCATTACTTGGACAGTGTGATTACTATTACAAGGGCAGTATGATTGAGTGGTTAAAGTGTTCACCTAGGCCTGCAAGGCACCAGGATTTGAATCCTGGCTCAACCATTAAAATCTACTAGGTGACCTTAGGCAAGTCCTATCCTATGCCACAAAATTTGGATCCATTCATCTTAAAAATGAAGAGTAAACATCTGACACAATTAGTTTGAAAGTAAAATTGTGTGCTTTTTTTCACCAGTGAACCATCAAAACTCAGTGATGTAGAAGCTGAAGTTTCATTAAAAAAAAAAAAAAAGCACAGTGCCATATATATATTATTAGCCCATGTCTTTAATCATGTGGGAGAAAAATACTTTCTCTGCCATAGAAATTTCAGTGCTCTGTAGTGGATAAAGGAGCAGAGATTGGGAATTATCTTTTTTAAAAAATAATCATTATAAGCTCCCCCAATAATCTCATGATTATTCATATCTTTTACTCCTTACTTTTTTATTCTTTTTAGTACCTCATTTAAAAGAGAGAGAGAAAGAGAGAGAGAGAGCAATACTTCTTGAAATGTAAAAAGATGGCCTAAACTATGAAAAAAATCCCCAAAATATCCCATGATTTCACCTCATTAGTAACTGCTTACTTTGATTATATCATTTAATTAAACATTGTTTATATAAAAAAGATGCAATGTGAAAAGTCACATACATTATCACATTTCCTATCAGAGTCCATACACCATAACAAAACAATGTACTCTAAAATATAGCACCATCCATCTTTTTGCTGTTGGAGTAACCATATTTGTTACTTCAGTTCATCAGGACTTCTAAAGTATTACTGGGCTAATGTGCATTTTTCCATATTTTCAGAATTCTATTGTTGTCTGGTTTCAATTTCCTGATCCATTGCCCACAAGCACACTACTTTTTCTGTGTGTTTCACAAATCATCACCTGGAGGATGTGTTTGACAAGCATGTATTGAAATGTTGTTCTTGGTGAAAACCTATTTGCTAATATTAAATTTTAAGCAATCCCATTTTTCCTTCTTGTGCAGCACAATATATTGACAAAGGAACATGATTCTTGTTTAGGTTGAAGTTGGTTTTAATATTACATGTTCTAAATATATGGTTGCTGTTCTGAATTACACGTTATGTCTTGATCCTCACAGAAATGCCATATTTTGGTTGCCTTGGGATTCCATTTGGGATACTTTCCTCTTTCCATTCCATAGTTGCAAAAGCATAAAGAGACACAGTTTGGACACCAGTCTGGTTTCCCATTCTTATACAAATTCTGAAAGAGATGAACTTACATAATTCATACTTTCCCTATAGATATCCAGCGTAGGAAAGGAATTATAGCTATAGAGTGTGGATGAAATGGAAAACAGAACCAAACCAAGCATGATGGATAGTCAGAATTCCTCCCCAAATCCCATTCCCCCACGTTCTAATATGAGCACAAATAAATTTCACTGAAGTCCTAGCTTTATGCAGAAAATGTCAGATATCCCCAGTCAGTTGGGGTACTGTATTGTTCTTTTCTTTCTACACATACCAAAAAGAATCCTTGATAGGTTCTGTATTACTCCCACAAAATGCTAATTTCATAGTAAAGATTCTAAACCTCTAAACATAATTCAAAAGTTATACAACCATGTGCATTCTCCATTTATCAGAACAGCTAAAGCCTATACTATAATAAGGCAATGACATTTTCAAGCTGTGGGAAGTGAGGAAATTATATCAGAACAAATGAGAATTAAGTGTCCCTAAATTACCATCTAACCTTCTCAAATGCACACTTAGCATGAAGTTAGCCTCTTGAATGCTCATCTCACACTCTTTCTATTTCAGAAGCAACCCTTTAGACCATGAAGACAAGATCAAATGCTCACAGTCCAGTTCACAAAGCAGTTAACCCAGAGTTCCTGGGCTGGTGTTCATTTTAACTAGCAATGCTATGTATATTTTCAACCAAAGGAGTTTTTGTAAATGAGAATAGGTCCCAAACAGGTCACTAAGGATCTGATCCACAGAACTGGCTTTGGCTACTGCAGCACAAGCAATGATTTGAATAATTCTAAATAGAAATGCAGAAAAATGATAGAGAAGGAAATCACCAGTTCTGATCTTTAAACTCTAAATGTTTCTGACAGTGGTAGTGTGCCCCCCTCTAAAAAAAAAAATCAAAAAAATCAAGTGAATATAGAGGGAAGGTTGAGGATATAGAACAGAGGTTTCCAAACTTTTCATGTTGGTGACACACTTTTTAGACATGCATCATTTTGCGACACAGTAATTTCAGTTTTACTAGCAAATTGGAGGTTAAGCTAACTCTTCATAAGAGATACAGATGTATACAGAAATTGTAATAACAAAATGTACGGACTCACAACATATCTTATGAAAATCTTTCATATATTTTTAAAAATATATGACTTATAAATAATAAAGTACATTTCCAAGATTGTAGGCAACACACCTACACTCTTCAGGTGACACACTAATGTGTCAAGGCACACCATTTGGAAAGCCTTGATGTAGAACGTTTCTTCATATCACCACTAAAACAATCTCAAGTAAAGAGGCTTTAAAAAGTCCCATGTCTGAATCCTTGGGAAGCTGCCAGCCAGACTAGGTAATATTGGGCTGCATAGACAAATGGCCAGAGTCAGTAAATAGCATATTCAGGTGTTCACTGTGTCTTCTTGCTACTCACCTTCTATTAGCACACCTGTGCTATGGTCAAAGAAGGGGTATCTTCTGGCACTGAATTGTCAGGCTCTGTACTGACAACACGTTGGAAAGTGCTGATGTGAGGTCACCCACTGTGCTTCCTGCTGCCAAAGTGAATCCAGCGTCAAATCTACTGATCTATTTCTTTCCTAACACAGAATTAAGCTTAAGTTTTATCATGGGAGATTTATTTGGCTTGTAGATTAAGCTCCTAATTGCACAGAATCAGTTGAAATAACTTCAACAGCTGACTGGAACATCTTGTAGTCAAACATATTATTGTGTTGCTCATATCCATGTGAATCTTGAACTGGAGGGAGATGTATACTGAATACATGAGAAGATGAAGTTGTCTGATGCTAAAATAGCTGGACATATCTCCCTGATTCCTACTTAGATGCTGTTTTACTACAGTATTATAAATGTTGTAAACAAATACAATCAACCAACAAAAGAGTGGATATAAACAATTATTGAGAAAATAATAGTCATCACCATATTATATATCTGCTTATTCTGTAACTGCATCAGCTTGTCAACCGGCTAAGAGACTTTTACCATGTTCCAAAGTCAAAGAAGAAAACTGGAGAAATACTGACAAAATTATCTTTACCTTTTAATAGAACAATACAGCTAAATTATCAGTTGTTTATGCACATACTGGATTTCCTAAGTTTATCCAAATTTACACGATATCCAGGTTTATGTGGGTTGCATGTTCACACCTCTTCATCATTACTGTTAAGGCAAATAACACCTCAAAATAATACATAAAATAGCCAACGGATATCCACAAAATAAATATCAGTGTCTTGAATGTATTGTACATAATATGTAGAACATATTTAAGAAAATGCATTTGTACATAATATGTAGAACATATTTAAGAGAATGTATTTGTACATAATATGTAGAACATATTTAAGAAAATGAAACATGAATACTAAAACTTGGACTATTAGGAATACTTAAAATGCATGAATAAAATAAATAAAATAAATATCAGTTGACCAAACTGGTTCAGAGTTTGAGGAACTCTGGTTTAAGCGGTAGCTGTTAAAGCATAATATTTTAGAAAGGATTTGGAAAGTGTTTCTTCATCCCTTAGAGACCAATAAGTTATGTATTTAGGGGAAAAGCACACTCTGTATTAAATTGGATAACAGTTTAATGGAGTTAAGCCCTTTGTATAGAGGAATGAGAGCAAACAGCCTAACTGTTTGGAACAATTCTGATTATGTAATATGGTTTTAGAAGCTTGGATTTTCAAACAAATTATTTTAGACTGGCTTCATTGTAGTCCATGGCCTGCTCACAATAATAATTTGATTATTTCATTCAGTGAGAAATCACAATCATTCCTAGCTCTGGAATTTTTTTTCCAGACAAAAACAATAAAGAGTTAGCTTATGAAATATACTAAAAGCACAGAATTGCAGTGGCAAAACTTCTGTCTTACAGATCATTTTCCGTAATTGCAGAACATCTTCCAACAGCAATGATAGCAACTACCCTGAGAATGATTTTCAAAACATAGTATTTGAGGAGAAGAGGTAATCTTTAAAAACAACAGCAGCTAAAGTGTGTTATTAAAAAAAGTAGATCAGTCAAATCCTGCTGTGAAATAATTTTATTTTGTCCAATTGTTATCGCTCAAGGCCTCTTCCTGATTTCTCAGCTATATTCCTTGTATGATTTCCCTGCATGATACCCTGAGGTCTGTTCTAGTTTATTTATTTAGATTTTATTCATGGAGATAAGTTGTAGTTCCTTGAGACAGAGTATCTCATTTCCCGGGACACCCCACAGATACCAGCAATTATGCCGAAATACAAAGCAATTTGTTTTCCAGTTAAGGATAAACAATATGTTACTTTCGATAGATTTATTTTATTCTGTTTTCATAAATGCAGATGGCCTGCATTCTGATGGGATACCCATCAGAAAGGAAGGAAGGAAGGAAGGAAGGAAGGAAGGAAGGAAGGAAGGAAGGAAGGAAGGAAGGAAGGAAAAGAAAAGAAAAAATTGGAACCACTTTGAGTTAGCATTATTATGCCATCTTCAAATGCTATGCTGTATAATAATACCTAAACATAAAGTATAAAATGTACTCCCTGGAGTAAACAATGATACACAGCCACTATGTTTTCCTCATATCCCTGGGAATAAATAAACAGGGATCCAGATTTGCCACTGGAATTTCATTTGCTTTCTTGGTGCTCTTTTGTTGCTGAGCTATTATTTACTCTATTTAACTTTTCATAGTAGCTGGGTTTACAGGTGTTAGGCATCACTAGATTTTCATCATTACCAGGCTGCTTTGTCTATCTAATGCTGGAGATGCCATATGGGAAACTTGGCAATCATGAATAATTATGCCTGCTTGATAATAACTGGTCCAAATCCTCAGGTTGGCCCAAATCCTCATTGAAGCCTACATCCAATGTCGCTGGCACACCAAAATATTCTTCCACTCTGCCTCCTTCACATGAAGATACATAGACACTAAACATATGCAGTAGATAGAAGCTGTAATAGATTTAGTAAACAGCAGGAAGAATTTATAGATATTAAAGTGGGATCTGTACCTAAAAGAAGTCCCACAGAGCACCACACAGGTCATTTCCGCTCTACACTGTTGTGGTGCTATTATTCCACTTTCAACATCTTGTGAAATTCTGGGGTTTGTAGTTTACTGAGTCCAAAGAGCTTTCTGGCTAAGAATGCTAAATTCTCCTTCCTAAACTGGAGGTTGAAAGTGGAATAATAACATTGTAACAGTAAATGTGAAAATGGCCACAGTCTCCATTCAACTACTGAGATAATAGAGAAGCAACAGTTGAAGTACCCTAGGCTGAGTATGCACAGCACATTTCTGGCCCTTCTGGTCTGTGCCAAGCTACCCCAGGGCAATTCTAT
Organism: Iguana delicatissima; assembly: GCA_948472985.1. Lineage (NCBI taxonomy): Eukaryota > Metazoa > Chordata > Lepidosauria > Squamata > Iguanidae > Iguana > Iguana delicatissima. Next base: position 142,216 of record CAOKZL010002006.1, read on the forward strand.
GAGGTTTTTGTAGGAAAAGCCTTCCTGGATATGTGTACTTTCCCCCATCAGTTAACCATACTTGTTCCCTTTTGGACTGATGTTTCTAATGAATTGCACTTGCATCTGATCTGTACATCTAAACAAACTGATTAATTATCATTGTTTTGATATTATTTACTTATTTATCTCATTTCTACGCAATTGGCCCCCCAAATTTGCTAGTGTTAAGGGCTCAGGACCCTGACATAGGGGAAACACCACAAATATCAAAGTGTGTGTGTGTGTGTGCGCGCATGCCTGTGGGAGGAGGGCCAAAGCATGAGGTGAACACCCAAGGTCCAAATTAGGTCAGAGAAAGAAGAAGGAAAGGGAGTGGGTTGGCATGATGGCCATCTACTTCCTCTCTCTCACCCATCTCCTTTCTTGGATGTGTGCTGGGCATTGGGGAAGGATTTGTGGTACTGGTAAATTGGGCTGTGAGCTGTACTTAGCTGGCCAAGCACAGCCAGTGGTGGAAGAGGAGGACCGGAGGTGCATTTATAAAAGGCTATGAAGCTTGATCAAAGGCACTGAGAGGGAATGTTCCCCTGGAAATAAAGTACTTGAGCTGTGGGGGAGGGCTGGCTCTACTGCCTTTCTCCCAGAGGGGTACCCAACTAGAGAAAGTCAATTAAAAAAGCCTTCACAATAAAATTTAAAAATAATTACAATTACCACATGAAGTGGTATAAAATCATTTGAAAACAAAAGTGTAAAAAGGTAAATAAAACTTCTTAATAAGAAGTTCCCCTGCTTAATGCATTAAAAGCCATCAAAAGCAAAACAAGGAGGGGGGCCAACTTAAACTTCCACAGAAGGGAGTTCTACAGTTTGGGAGCAGCCACTGAGAAGGTTCTCTCTTGTGAGAGATGAAGCTTGTAATAGTGGTGAGACCAAGAGAAAGCTTTCATCTGTAAATCTTAGAACTCTGATAACTAATTGGTATGATTGTGGATAAGTGGCTTTTAATATACCTAAATAGCTGCTTGGTACAGGTTCAGCAGGTACTAAAGATAAACATAATCAGAAGGCAAGCTCATGCATGTTTAAGATCAAAAGAGGCCAAGGTTACTCAGATTTAGCATTTGCTAAAGTTGCAGAGGTTTATGGGACAAAAAGGCCAAGCTTAGCATAAAAGAATAATTGACACTAGTCATCCTAATCCTCCTCATACAAAGTTCTTCTTCTCATTTCCACTACAACCTCTCTCACCTCCTCTGTGACATATAAAAGGTAGCTCAGAAGGGTTTCCAAGCTTGCCATTACTATTTTTTTTTAAGCTTTAGCAAAATAGTCCATCTAGCTAACTCTTGTTTATACTGACTGGTAGCAGCCTTCAGGTTTCAGACAGGACATTTATAGCCTCATATAGAGGTACTGGAGACAGACTTTGGCCATTTCTGCACTACTGTCATGCCCTGCCTAGGAGACTGTGGCAGAGAGGAGAATGATTCTGACTTCGAGGCAGAGGCTTCCTCAGAGGCTGAAGTGTCCCCAGAAGCTGATCCAGAGGGAGATAATACACAGCAACAGGGCCTGAGCCAGAGGAACAAATAGAGGAAGACATAGCTGACACACCCACCTTGCAGCAGAGATGCTGTGAAGGGGAGGGCTTGTGTCGCCTGGCCCATTTAAGTAGTAAGTGAGCCCTACTGAGGGAACTCTTGTGGCAACAGCAGCCATAGATAAAAGATGGCTCCAGCAGGCCTTTCCTCCTAGGGCAGTGATTCTCAACCTGTGGGTCCCCAGATGTTCGTGGACTTCAGCTCCCAGAAGCCCCAGCCACTATGGTCAATGCTCAGGGCTTCTGGGAGCTGAAGTCTACGAATATCTGGGGACCCACAGGTTAAGAACCACTGTCCTAGGGTCAGCAACTGGTCTCCTTGGTCCTGAAACCCTGTGCTGTGCTCTTGGATCTGGTTGTCTCGGAACTCTGCCTGTTTGGACTATAGTTTGGATTTGCCCCTTCGAATTTGTTTGCTCTAGGCTTCCTTTCTGTTTGGACATTCTTTGACTCTCACTGTGTTGCTTAAGATTTACTGCCTGCTTGCTGCGGACATGACAACTGCACTGTTACAGTGCTATTATTCCACTTTCAACATCCTTTGGAATCCTGGGGTTCACAGTTTATGGAGGGCCAATTAAATAAGTGGCAGAGCTTGGAGTTTGTGGAAGGGGGGTGGGAGGGGTGGGGCTACAACATGAGGGTCGGGACTATGACACGAGGGCCAGGGCTATGACACGAGGGCTGGGGCTGCGATGCGCGAGGGCTGGGAATGTGGTACGCGTTTTCGTGGCCATGGTGCGCATGGATGTGGCCAGGGTGCATATGAGCATGGCCAGGGCTCACAGGGGCATGACTATGGGCTGGGATGCCCCAAAAACATTGCCACCAGGGACTAATCGCCCCTCACCCCCACATCTCTATGCAGCTGAATTAGAATTCTCAGTCAGAATTTGGCTTCAGTAAACTAAATTTCAGTAAATCCCAGAATTCCACAGGATGTTGAAAGTGAAATAATAGCACTATAACAGTGAAGGACTGAAATGGTCTTTGAGAATTCTGCATACCTAGAATGTGTTTTCCCCCAGGTTTTCTCAACCTGAATAGCACTGTATTTACTTCAAAGACTCAGTTCAGATGATTAGGCAAATGCACAGAGGTGAACAGATCAATATTTTATTTATTGCCTTTATTCACACTCACAGGGTTTGTGTTTTTGGTAGCCAACACAGGTAGTCTAGACCATGTTAGAGCTTGCCTTTTGGCCTATCTTCTCTTTGTGGTTGGAAACGTTTTACCTTGGGGTCATTCCAGCACATCATCCATTTCAAAATGCTTTACCTGAATGTATGTTGAGAATTCTGCATACCTAGAATGTGTTTTTCCCCCAGGTTTTCTCAACCTGAATAGCACTGTATTTGCTTCAAAGACTCAGTTCAGATGATTAGGCAAATGCACAGAGGTGAACAGATCAATATTTTATTTATTGCCTTTATTCACATTCACAGGGTTTGTGTTTTTGGTAGCCAACACAGGTAGTCTAGACCATGTTAGAGCTTGCCTTTTGGCCTATCTTCTCTTTATGGTTGGAAATGTTTTACCTTGAGGTCATTCCAGCACATCATTCATTTCAAAATGCTTTACCTGAATGTATGTTGCTGGAACAGGACTGCAGTCAGCAGTTCCAACAGCAACTTCCTTAAGATGTGTGTTCTACATAATGGCTGTACAAAAGAGAAAATTTCAATGTGTATTGCTTGTCATGCGATCAGGTAACAAGCAATGCCTGCTGAAATTTCCTCTGCTACATAACCATACAGGAGCTCTCTCCAGTTTTCACTTTGGTGACCCAATGATTGTACCTATACAGATTCTTCCATCTGACCAGAATTTTTGATAAAGGTTAGTGGTTTTTTTTTTAAAGAAGAACTTAGATCTTCATAAATGGGATTTTGATGACCAATCATGAAATAACAAGACCAGACACAGATAATAGTGCTACATCAAGGTCACTTTATTTGACCTATCCAATTAAATTGTGTTGGCCTGAAAAAGCAGTAAGAGAGGGGAGCAACCTGATGTGGGTCCAGATGTGGGGCAAGATGTCACCCCGTGTCTACCTCCTCAGCTTTCCCTTAAGCTAAACACCTCAGACTCAAAGACAATCCAAATACTTGGGTTATTCCCCAGCCAGCTGTAATTAGAAGGTAACCAGGTGGCTGCAATCCATGGCAAGTGCGCTCAGGGCCCTGGAGCAATGTGCAATCGTGCACCATTTTCGGCTGAAAGCCGAAAATGAAAAAGTGTGCAAGCGGCGCCTGCCCTACCCCAGAGCATTGTGTGATTGTGAATGCATTGTGCAGATCACTCCTCACAATCGCACGATGCTGAGGGGCCCTTTTGTATGGCAAATGCCGTGCAAAAAGGGCCGTCAATATGTTGAGGATCACCCCACTCCACCACACCTGTCAGGGCAAAATATTAAAATACAGCAAGGGAAACTCCAGGTCAATGACTTTGTATAAGCTGAAAATAACTCAAAGCTTGTAAAACCAGGACCTTGTTCTTCAGCTAGTCCAAGTCTTTGCCACCAAAGCAAAACATGAGGAGGAGGTACAGTGTATTCCTCAAACAGAAGAGGCAACAAACCACTCCACCAGAAACCTCTTCTCCCAAGCCACTTCACAGTGACAATATTGCTCAACCCCAGTTGAACCCAGAGATAGCAACGTTGGGCCTGATCCACCAATAAGTAAACCATACTATGGTCACATATCAGGACTTGTCATCCCATTAAACAACACCTGGGAACTAACAGAAAAGAGAAGGAAAAAATATTAGTATGTCATAATGCCTTCAAAACCTCTTTTCAGCAGATTACCTCCAATGCCCAATGTGCTGGATAGATTGTAGGTCTAAACACATTGCAAAAGCTGTAGAGTCAGCATCAATCCAGAAGAAATGGGTGCCAAACTTAAACTCTTGCAGACTCAAGCTCTGTAATACCTTCAAGGTGATAGTCCAAAGCTGGTACTTGGTAAGGGGGAAAAGCATGGCAAAAATTAACCCAGGTCTAACCCCCCCACACACACACATAAACCTAACACTGCAGTTCACGGACTGGGAATAAGGCTGGGTTGGCACAAAATTCCCAACTTGACTGTGCCTCATTCCCCTTTTTGATCATTCTTGAAACATCTAATCCATGAACCACCTGCTTCTCAGACAGGATTAAATCTTCACAGGCCAGAGCTCTACCCTAATTTTCCTTTTTTCGCAGCTACCATTAACTCACTGAAAGCCCCCCCCCCAGCTGCATGGAAAAGTGTAGCTTCATAACTGCAAAAACTGCAAATAACGAACCACATGTTCTCTATGCCTCTAAGAACCTCCAGAGATAAAGGCTCATGCTAAATCAGTGGTTCTCAACCTGTGGGTCCCCAGATGTTTGTGGACTTCAGCTCCCAGAAGCCCCAGCCATTACGGTCAATGCTCAGGGCTTCTGGGAGCTGAAGTCCACAAACATCTGGGGACCCACAGGTTGAGAACCACTGTGCTAAATGATGCCTATACCTGGGAAGAATCATACTTGCTGTGCTAAGTACTGCCTTATAGCCTTATTTAATGTTGATATGAAAATATTGACAAGTGTTTTAGCTAATAGATTACAAAAAGCCATTTTATCTTTGGTAAGTTCTGACCAGATGGGAGTAATCAAAAACAGACCGGAAACTGTTAATATTTGTTTGACTGTAGCTCAGATAGAACTGATCAGCTAGCCATTATTTCCTTATATATTGAAACACTTATATATTGAAAATATATATTTCCTTATATATTGAAAAATTTGAAAAATTTACTAGCCATATATTTTCACAGCATTAACTAATTCTGGGTATCCTAAAATATTTCTAAAATGGATAAAAATTCTATATTCAATATCAACAGCATGGGTTACAACCATTTTTTATCATTTTTTTTTTCATTGAAATGGGGCACAAGGTAGTGATATGTATTGTCTTCTTATTCCTAGAATTGTTTGGGTCATTTGTGGAATTCTTTTACCTGTATCTTCCAAGTATATTCAAAACTGAATGCATTGTTCAGATTTTTTGGGAAGTGTGTGCGGCTATCTCCTCCTAGAATTTCAATGAAAAGGATTCAAACTCCAATCAAGGAAGAAGGGTTTGGCCTTCCAGCTCTTCTTACATATCATGGGGCATATCTGTTATCTTGTATTAATTTTTGGACATATCTACTTAAAGTAAGTAATCCACTACAGTAAGCCTAGGAATCTTAATTTCTGGCCTGTCTATCTAAATGGAAAATACTTTGTTCTCAATTTGTTAAAAAAAAAAAAGTGGCACTATTTTGCCAACAGTTTTAGCAATTACTACTGTGTGACAAATCTTTTCTTATTAATTACAATTTGACCCATTCGCTCATGGCAAATTAGCTTTTATGGAAGTGTTATAGATCTCCAACTATGCTTTATACAGCAGAAATTGTTCTTTTGGGTATACTAGTCAACATAACATCTATTCAAGAAAGGGCTTTTTAAGTCAGCAAATTCCTTCCATATGCTTCCATAAGACATATTTTTTAGAGTGGTTCCATAGTAGCAGCACATTTTGGGAGGAAGAGATCACATGAATAACTTGGACTTTGAATTATTTACCTGTTTCTTGGACATGTATCCTTTTGACTGCTAAAAGATTGATAGCTCATTTTTGGAAAGATATGTTTTCTCCACCTGAGAGCCAATGGACAGAAGATCTAACAATGCTTGCAACATTTGAAAGAATGATATATAGACAAAATTTATATATGGACTTATATTTGAACATTTGGTCAGCTTTTATAGAAATTTATGATTAATGTGGGTATTTTTCCCATTATTTTTGTTTTTTGTTTTTATTTTCCTGCTTCAGTTTATTGGAACATTGTTGTATGTAACTGAGATCTCTTTAAAATATAAATTAATTCATTTTTTAAAAAATTAAAAATTAAAAAATATTCAAAATAGTTCTTTCCCATGATGTCAGTGGTATTGTACAGAGGTGTGCATCACTTTAAGGGATAATCAAAATATGGTTTTATGTAGTTGATGTCAATGCTATTGTCTAAAGTGCATATTTTATTCATTAATACTACCCCTTTCTGTCTCAGGAGACCTTCCTTTGATTTACAGTTGCAACCTTCTGTCCCAACCCCAGTTTAGCCTTTGAGCTATTAGTTTTTAATTTTTAGCCTTGGGCCAGCTGTTTCTAACCTTTTTGTCTTGCATCAGTGGTACTCAGCCTTTTGTAGTTTACAGCAATCATGTAGCAATGACCTTATACTCTTTCCTCACCTATCTCCTTGAATGTTTAAATTCACATCTAGACTGGCAGCTTACTGTGTAGCTTCTTGCTTTTGCTCTCCAAGTTTTCAACAGACACCCGTTCTGCTTCAGCAGTCTCTAGCCTTTGCTTTCTAATATTGCAGTAGAGTCCAAATTACTGAGATAGCAATCTCTGAAGGCCAGTTATTGGGATCCATTGTTCATCCTGTTCCCATATTGCAGTATTATGATCTTTACACAAAAACTGTAACAATTCTCAAAAGAAATCTCTTTCTCCCCTTTACTTTGGGCCCCTATTTATAGCTTTTAAAAGCAAGAGAAAGATGAAGGCAACTTGATTTTATTTTTTTTAAATGGCCCTGAAGAGGAAGGAATAGAATTTGATTTTGTCCACATCCATTTTATACCAATGTTTCCTTAATATGGAATAGAAGCATTTTATTACTTTCAAATGTTATTTGCTGCAGGTTCAGGTTTTCTGTTTTACTTCATAAAAATTCATTGATTCAGACAAAAGAGGAATGCTCATCTCCTGATGGATTAATATCCTAAATTTCCATGTCTGAAATATACAGTGAATGTGGAGCCTTATCAAGCAATATACATATAAAAGAGGGGAAACAAACAAAGCACTTGCTTTCTTTTGTAGACTACACACACAGATAACAGTGAACACCTGAAAGTTCAAATTATGACCTGAGAAAGCAACAAAAAACTTTAATAAAGTCAGCACAGAGATATACCATACAAGAATTCAGTCTATACGTTCCCCAAGCTTTATATTGTTCAGTGATCAGGCTCTAGTTTATCTAACAGCTATCATCCAGAGGTTAAGGCAGAGAGGTTTTTTATCAGTACCTGGCACCTACACCCATCTGGCTAGCCACTATAGGAAGTGGGATGCTGGTCTTTAGCTTGAGCTAAGCTAACAGAACTGTATGCTCTATGCTTTGCAAGGCAGAAAGTCCCATCCCAGAATATGATTCCTAGAATGTTAACCAGAATCCTCTGAAGCACACACACATTGTGTAGTTCATTGCCAGATATTCCTAAGGCAGAAAGTTTGAAACCCATTGTGATAACTTATTCCAGCTGCCGGTATTCTCAAATAGTAAACGTCTTTAAATATCAACTGTAAAAATGTTGCTGCAAAACCAACTATCAAATACAAAAATGTAAGATTGGAATAAAAGTAGACTGGGCTCGGGTCTGAGTTGAAATCAAGTTCCAAAAGGAGACTTTTGAGATTCTAACCACGACTTTAGAAGCATCTGTGCTTCAAAGCTCTTGATTTAGTTTTTATTATTTCAAATAAACTATTCACAGAAGATGTTGAACATGGAATCTGATGAGTCCTCAATGGAATAAAATTCCATAGAAACTCCAAACACATTTTAACCTCTCCAGACCTTGATCACCCACTGTGAGATACAGATGGTAAGCTCTAAAGAGTAGTATTACATCAACTTTAATTATCTTTCTTTCCCCCTTAAAGATCTTAAAGGATAGGGAAGCCTGTTTCTACCAGACTGATCGCATACACCTGAATTTGGATCCAATCTATAATAAACATAACAAAGTGGAACATAGACTTCCACATGTATGAACATAAATTTGGATGAATGTGGTTTTTAATAATCACTTTGTGAGAAGCACCTTATTGAAAATATGAAATTGGTATAAACCCAGGCTGTGCACAGAGACCCTTTTGTGGGTTTCGACACAGAAGGCCTTTTATAGAAAAGAGACAATAAGCAAAGAAAGATGGTTAACATATCAAGATTTGCTAGATAATTATCAAGAATACAAAGTTAAGACAAAAGAACAATTGCTAGCAGAGGGATGTATTTTCCAGTGGCTTTCACACCCACAATTAGTTGAAAAATTTAAAATGGATAAAAAGAAACATGGTTTTGAAAAATCTAAATCTGAGTTTGGAATATAATTCTATACAGATCATGAACTTGTGACTGGAAAAATGTATAAATCTTTATTAAAATTTGATATGAGAGATGAACAAGTTCAAGACTGCATGATAAAGTGGTGCTTAGAATTTGGGATATAACAAAAAGATGGAACAATGGAAAAAGATATCAAAAGTGTTTACATTTATTTTATGTTATGATCTTAAAGATATTTTTTACAGACTGAAGTATCCTTGGCATATGAACCCAGAAAAGCAGGCTGAAATATAGAAGGATGTTTCGAACGTATGTTGGAAGTGTGAACAACACGAAAGGACATTTTATCTTATGCTCTAGAAATGTGAAAAAGCTAAAAAAAAAGGGGGTAAAAAAAAGGAGGGGTCCAAGTACATACTTATAATCAGAGGATTTTGAAGGTGAATATTCATTTAAAACCAGAAGTTTTTTATCTCGGGATTTATGGGAGAATTAAAAAGAACATACGGAAGATTACTACACTATATGACTACAGCACAAGATACAAAAATTCAACATTACTGACAATAGAGGACTGGTTGTTACAATTGAATGATTTAGCAGAAATGGAAAAGTTATCTGCTTTGATTAGAGAAAAGAAAACATTAGTGACTTTTTAAGGGACTGAGAAACCATGATGATGATGATGACGATGATGATTACTATTTGCAAAAAAATAAAAATGAGGTGATAACATGAGTTTGGGAAATTCATAGGATTGATTTATCAGAAGAAGTGCAACCTTTAAAAGTGGAAAGTAAGATTATAATATTTATATCTATACCCATTGAGAAGAAAATTGAAAGACATTTTCTATTTTCATCTATTTTTTTGTTTATATTTCATGTGCTTTATCTAGCTTATTTTTCTTTCTTACTGTATCTGCTTTTTCTTTAGAAAATATACCTTTTAATGTATTTAGGAAGCTTCTTTTTAAAAAATTTCTGCTCCTAATAAATATTTAAATGTGTGATATAATCATTACACATAGTCATATTGTCACATGAAAGTTGACTTTAAATGATTTAAATTAATGATTACAAATTGAAATGCAATCCATAAAAATCCCCATAAAAATCATACATAGTGATAAATTATCATAAAACTTTTTAAATTTTTTCCTGAAATCCCATAATTGAATGTGCTTTGTAATCCTTTACCATTTCCATAATGTTCCACAATGTTCCAGAAACTAAGTTTTAAGGATAACTTTTGTTCATGGTGAGAGGTTGACCAGGAGTGGCTGATGTCATTTTTGATTATTTCTGTTAGATTGGAACTTCTTAGGACATTTGAACTGACAATTTTTGAAGCTATATATTCCCAACGAAATTTAGATCAATTTAACAAAAAAAAAAAAAAAAGATATAGGAGCTCAGAAAGTTTGAACTGCAAATCCCAGAAATCTCCCAGCGAACATGGCCATTGTCCACCATAGCTGGAGGATTTCTGGGACTACCATCTAAAAATATAACTTTTTCCAAGCTCTAATAACCATGTATAATATACACTGAATACATGGGATTCTCTGTATATACAAAATGCTTTCGTAGCATTTACTTATCAGTCCACTATACTAGTAACTAATTTCTAAAATATGTTCAGTCACTTGATCAAAACTTAATAGCACTTGAATGATATTACTAAATGAAGCTGGATGATTAGGTTTATTCATAATGAGAATGTCGTTAAACCTGGAGTGTTCAATATACATGCTTAATGAGAGTCACTTGATGCAATTTTTAAAAATGCACTATAATGAGGAACTTGAGCACAAATTCATTGTCACTAAAAGAGTATTCTGCACTACTACAGCTTCTACTATTGCTGCTGCTGCTGCTGCTGCCACCACCATCTTTGGGGTTGCAGTCACATGGCCCTCCAGATATTGTTGGACTGCAACTCCCAACCTTCCACAACCTTCACATGCTGTTGTGATTTGCAATTCAACAATATCTCAAGAACTGCAGTATTCCTATGCAAGTGCTTTGAAGATCAACAGTATTACTGAATTTTTATTGAGCACCAATAGTTTAGGATTAAAAATCAAAGAGGTTTTCTATCTGTGCATAATCATTTAGGGTGTCCAATGGAATGCTGGATTTCCTTTTGTGTTAAAGAAGCCCCTAGTCATACATGCACTTCTGTTGTGCTACATGGAGAGTGGTTGTTCAGGAAGATCTTTCCATGGGCACACTGAACCAAAGGGATGAACTTTTGGATCTAGGCCACTACATTAGGCTACTTTTCCAAGAAGTCACTGGACAACAATTATCCATGTCAACAGAATGTGACAAAGAATATCCAACATTTTTTAAAAAATAGAAGTTCCATTTTCAGTTATCCAAATTTACTCTGTGCTCATTAGAAATAGAGAAAATTTTTTTTTAAAAATAGCTGAAAAACAAGTCTCTCGAGGGTCACAAACACTTATGAAAATTAATTCTGGCCTCATGAGAATTACAGTTCAGAACTTATTACAAAATTCATATACAAAATTCATGGTCATTTTATGCAGAAAACATAATTTTTCTGTGCAAAAATTATGCTGTTTCATACATAGAAAGTACTGTTTTCTGCACAAAAATACCATGTGGGAATTTTGTACAGAATAAGACCTCAACTGTAAAAAATCTTCAAAAAACTTCAGTTTTCAAAAAATGATGAAACATCCTAATTCATCAAAAGTCAACTTGTGTCATGAATCAAAATATGTTTAGAAATCTCTACTCAACTAGCCCTCAGTATAAATAATGTGCTATTTAAGCAAGCTCAGTGATATGTCTTCATTCCATCTACCAAATGTCTACTTGTTTTCTTTCCTGAGTATTAAAATACCAGTTATTGAAAGGAAAAACAGCAGCACTCCAAGTGTGGTGTCTAGTAAGGTCAGGGCTCTTAAGGTCAAAGACCAAGAGCTTTCTTTTCTTTTCCTTTTTCTCTTTCTTTCCTTTTGGCAGAAATTACAACATCATATACCATTTTCCCTAGATTCTTCTATTCCCTCTGACTTCACATGCAATTCCTATAGTAACTGGAGGGATAATAGGTTTTCCCAGAAATTATATATAGTTATGGGTTATTCCTATTGTTATCTAAATATTTGGGTGGTGATCTTCCTGGTAGCAATGAAAACCACTAAAATTGTTTTAGATCACCACAGGCACTTCCCCCTAGAAACCAATTATATTGCTATAGAGTCTATAGACTGGTGAGAACTGGTACTTTAAAATTTAACACTGTGGCACTATTCAAATAGCTTTGAGATCTGGAACTTTGTAGATCTATACGTGAATTCTCTGAAGGTGGGATATGGCGAGGAAGATTTCCCTTCAGGGTTGAAAGAGTGGAAGCATAGTGGATTGAAATTTATTAGAAAGATGCATTATTGGGTAGAGCACAAAACAGCTGTTTGGTCAGGATGTTAAACCAAACTTATATAGCATTCTTGTACTACACAGTAATACTATATAACCAATCAAAGGCTATGCCAATAATAAACACCAACAAATAATGAACAAGCACTATTTCCAAACTATCTGCACCAAACTTGTCACTTGCAACTTACATTGGTGTTCTAACTGCTATCCTTATAAGCAGAACATACCAAGATGTCTGACTACATGGATCAGAAGGTCCTGTATATATTTAACATAACATGAAATTTCTAAGAACTTATAAATTTACATTGTTAAGCAGTCTTTTCCTTCAGCATGGCTCTACCTCACTTTGGCCTTATGGACTTTTTGTCCTTTTATCATCAGTAGAATGCAGTTTCACTCACTAACATGCAGTGATATATCTTATTTTAAAGAAGCCAGTATAATTCTTTCTGTTCAAAAAAACAGAAAGATCATCAGAAGAACAAGGGGAAATAGTGTTTTGTTCTTCCTTGAGACATTCTTAATGGGAGAAATAAAGATTTAAGAGGAAGTTTATGTCAGCTCCCATGATCATTACACCTCTGAGAACCAATTCATGTTATTAAATTGCTGGGTTGATAATATGAGTTCTATGGATTTCTGCAAAGTAATTTGATTCACCATACGTCCATAATGCAACCCAACACACAAAAAGCAGACTTTTCCTTCAGCATGGCTCTACCTCACCTTGATCTTATGATCACTTTTTGTCCTTCTCTTGTTAGTAGAATGCAATTTAACTTGCTAACATTTTGGTGACATATCTATGTTTTAAAAAGCCAGTATAATTATTTCAGTTCAGAAAACAGAAAGATCACTAGAAGAACAAGGAGAAATAGTATTTTGTTCTTCCTTGAGAGAATCTTAATGCGGGAAATAAAGATTTAAGAGGAAGTTTATGCCAGCTCCCATGATCATTACACCTCTGAGGACCAATTCATTTTATCAAACTGCTGTGTTAAAAAATATAAGTTATATGGATTTCTGCAAAGTAATTTGATTCACCATGCATCTATTTTGCAGCATAACACACAGTTGCAGTGCTTCTAGAAATTGAGATGGCATGTTATAATTTCTTCTCAAATTTCTTCTGCACAATTGTGTGTTCCTGCATGGCAGGGAGTTGGACTGGATGGCCCCTGTGGTTTCTTCCAACTCTATGATTCTATGAATCCCAATTGTACTGACTATTAATGGAAGCTTTCACTTATGGTTTCGCTTCCCATCATTGTGAGGATTCTACATGCTTCATATTCTTTCTTTCTTTCTCTCTTTCTTTTTCGAATTATGTACAGGTAAATGCTTATGACTAAAAATATACACAAGCCTGCTTTACTCAATTAAAAATATATATGCATAAAACTGTGCATATTAGAAACTGTGTATGGCAAAATCCACATGAATTTTTGCTGAGGAAGGAAAAAATCTCACAGTCCAGAGTAGAAACTGAACAAGATGAGAATGTCAGTAGGATCTTGAGAAATACCACAAGAATGAAACTGGCAGATTTTCATGTTCCTAGTCAATGCTACTTACCTCTGAGTAGCTATATATATACAAGAACACTATTAATTGTCCCAGTATTAGTTTCTATTCTTCCTGGGATTGGGTGATGATTTTATTATTGAGATTCTGCCCCTATTTCTTTTTCCCTTCTTAAATTGTGAAACAGTTGTGTATTTGTGTGTGTGTGTGTGTGTGTGTGTGCGCGCACATTTTTCTTCTCATGTCTTGCTAGGACTTAGGGCGATCCACTGAAAACTGAGCAGGCAAGACAAACTAGGACACTTTTCTATTAATTTCTTAGTTTAATCGTTAAGGATGGACTTTTATTTCAATAACACACTGATCTCCTTTTTCTGTTTTCAGGTCAGTTGGAACATTTACTTTAAAAAGTTACCCTTCCAAGAGTGGGTAAAGAGTGACCCAGAGACTGCCTGCAGCACTCCTGCAGTCCCTTTTGGGCCCTAGGGATCCTGAGGACCAAAAACAACTTTTTTAAAATTTTATTTTGTCTCCAAATGCCCTCTGGGGTGTTGGTAATTTTTGCCATGTTTTGGGGGATCTCTGAGCCTAAAATACTTTTGGTGAACTAGAAGTCACTTCTGCTCACTACATCTTGTTTTAAAAAGGCCTGAGGAAACCTAAAGACATGGTGAAATTGTCTCTATGCCCCCTTGGGTGCATTTGGATGCATTTGGAACAGATTTGTAGGGGATTGATGTAGGGGTACAGACCCCCAAGGTCTTTTCAAGGGCTAATTTGTCCTTCCACAGTTGCCCACCCCTATTGTACACTAAAGGAAGAAATTGTGTAGCCTTCAAGTTCCTATAGCTTCTAGCAATCCTGGGCAACATAACCAATAGTGGAGGATTCTGGGAGCTAAAGTCCAACTACATCTCAAGGGCTACACAATTCCCACCCCTGTTATAGTCCTGACTATTCTCATTAGCAAATACACCTGCTTTTTTTTTCACCTCAGTATACGTTACGTATATCTGATATTGGTTTTACTAGAATGATGTGGTGTGGTATCTTGGAGTGAGTGGTCTCTGGTCAGAGAGAGCGAAGGGTTCATCCAGGTGGAGAACTCAAGAAATATCAGCAAGACAGTTTTTAAAAACTGTTGTAGATGTGAATAAGTGTGGCCAATCACTGTGCTAAAAGGTTATTATTTCATGTGAATTAGATGAAATGAAATTGAAATTACATGTAAAAAAAGGAAGGAAGAGATAAAGTGAACCTGATTTGTTTGGTTGATTTAGAAATTGATGAAATGCTAGAAGAGTACAAGCTATGTTTCTCTCCACAACCCGTGCAAAAACACAAGAAGGGCAAAGAAACTGTTAAATGAGATGAAAGGATTAAAAATGTAATATAGAATCAGTATTATTCGAGTGAATAAACTTACACATGTATGTGCACAGGCCTAGCAATTGACAATAAAGGTACTACAACAACATTCATAATGAACAATCTATCTATGTTAATTGCTGTCATATCAGCTCTGACCTATAGAAATCCTATGAATGAGAAAACTCCCAGTCACCCTGTCACCAACAGTTTTGCTCAGGTCTTCAAATTCAGGGGTGTGATTTCCTTGATAGAGTCTATCCATCTGTAATGTGATTTCCCTCTTTTCCTGTTATTTTACCAAGCATTATTCTTTTGCCAAGTCATGTCTTCTCATGTAGGGCAGTTTCAGTTTAGTCATCTGGCTTCTAGGTAGAGTTCAGAATTGTTTTGCTGTTTGACTCGTATATCTGTCTTTTTGACAGCCTATGGTATGAACAGGTATCCTCTGGCAATACATTTTAAATGAGCTGATTTTCTTATCAGATTTTTTCACTGACTAGCTTTTACAACCACATACAGAAATCAGAAATACAATGGCATGGATAATTCTGACCTTAGTAGTCAATGTTACATCTTTAGATCTGAGGATCTTGTCTCCTTCTTTCACAGCTGCTATTCCAAGTCCTAGTCTTTTGATTTCTTGACTTCAGTTTCCATTCTGATTAATGACTGAGACAAAGTAAGGAAAATCTTGAGCTATTTAAATGCCTCCATCACCTCTTTAAAGTTACATAAACCATTTGTGGTCATTATTTTTGTTTTGTTAGTATTCAGCTGCAATTCTGTCTTTGTGCTTTGTACTTTCTTCCTTGACTTTCTTCAGTAATTGTCTCAAAACTGCTATTTTCTGCTGGTGCTATTGTATCATCTGCATATCTTCACACTTCATTCCTCTAAATCTAACCCAGGTTTATGTATATGGCATGTCTACTTGGAAATAAATAATATATATTAATCTTCATGGTGTAATGGTGTAATCCTATATCTGTCTACCTAAAAATAAGTCACCACTGGTTTAGAGGAATTTGTTCACAGAAAAAAATGGCTACAGGATGTTTGTGTTAAGTATCTTTAGGATGTAGTTTCCCTAAATATCTCCAATTTGAGCTGCCACAAGATAGATTGCATGGCAGATTCTTTTAAAAGCCTTATAAAAAGTAGTTTACCATAAAAGGGGAAAAATCAATTCATTTTTATTCATGGCTTACTGTAAAGGAAAGGAATTGGTCTAATTACAGCCATTTCAGACCACTTTTCAGCTAGTTCTATTAAAAATAATCCAACCTGAAGAGGAATCCATTTATCAAAACCATGCCATCTCTGCTATGCAGTCCAAACAGGCATTCTGCAGTTAATTCCAACAGTGGTCTATAATGAATATACTAAATTCTTTGGCTACTGCTTCATATTCCGAAGATATTTTGTGTTAGCAAAATGCCCATGACTGCAAGGTCAAGATGAGCGCTGATGATTTTACCTAAATTGTAGCACTTTATGTACGACCAAAATAGTGTACTTGTAGAAAAAAAAATATGTACAGACATTCATTGCAAAAGCCATTTTTTAAAAAACCAGTTTCCTTTCTAATATAATGCTGCTACCAAGTATGCTTAGAAAACAGGAAAGGAATGGCTGGGCAGGAAGAGGGCATTACTGTGGCAAATACTCCTGTGAACAAGTCTTGAATTTGAGTTTAGCTCATATTGGTGTGAAGCTGATTCATATTTGCAATGCCTTCTGCCTCATTATTTCATAAAATTTAGTAGTCTTTCATAAGGAATTACTGCTGCCCTATTTCAAACACGCCTTTTTCATCTACCTCAGCAGCTTTCAGTCGCATCCAATAAGATTTCTTCTTCTTAGTATTCTAAGGGTACAATCATATACCCAATTTAAATAAGCCAACTGAAAACAATAGAACTCATATGTATGTAAACAAGCACATGATGTGGCTGTAAGATGAGTTGCAGCAGGAATGTAAAACCTGTGAACATATCCTGGAACCTGTGGAGGCACCAGAGAGAATGAACCTAGTTTTGGTTTTAGTCTGAACTTTCAAGGAGCTAATAAGTTGCTGATTCACTACTTGGATACCTCCTTTAAATTTTATGCAAAGAATATATTCACCTCTCTACTTCCTGGAAACTAAATTAATGTATACTAATACCTCTTTCACACTGTTCTGGACTCTCCCTCTTTAGCTTGAGTAGGATCACACATTATATACTACTCAGATCCTTGAAAAGCTACTTTTGAGATGATAAATATCCAAATCCTTACAACATTTTTGACTATAACTCTCCACAGTTTGGAACTGCAACTCTCAACATTCTTAAGTAATGTATCTACCACTGTCCATTCAATAGTATCCAAATTATTGGAGCTATGAGTGGTCCTTTTCTTTGCCTGCTCAGATCTAAAGCAGATGAGACTGTGACAGTTCCTTTGGTCTGTGGAAAAGCCTTCAAGCACAGAGAGACAGTCACAAGCCAGTAACTTCAGGTGAAAGGAAGAGACTGACAGCACAGTATAGCATTTACAATCTGGTTACTTTTTCATTTGTTAAGACAGGTGGAGTTCACTGAAATGTGTAGCTTATCTAGCTCATCTGAGCTACTAAGGCATTGAATTTGTTTGTTTTGGATGATTATCCCACCCTATTCCTCAAAGGGGTTGGAGAGGATTATAGATAGATAAATAAAAATAACTGTGGAACAATCTAGTAAATTCTTCAACAGAACAGAACAGCTTTAAATATATGAATATCTTTTTGCAGAGGAGAAGTCCTAGATAGGCAATTGTCTGTTGATCTGTAGGACTAAAGTGGGGGTAAGGATATGAATGCACAGATAATACCCATTTCTGAATGTTGCTGCATTCTGAGCAGCTCCTCGGTGTTCACATGAAGAATACAGTAATCTGGATAAGCTTCTATAAATTTGATTAAATTATAAATTATAAATATTGATATAATCATATTTGGTTGAACATAATCATAAAGTTCCTGAGACCATAAACCCTGATACAACTGAATTCCTGGTCAAAGAGATTAGATAGTCTCATTCAACTGAACACAATTTCAAAGCCTATATGACATTCATAACCAATGCACAAAAGTCTCTGCCAGGCACGGGACACCATTATTTCAACATCCATGTCCCATTCCCCCAGTTTAATCTTCACACACAAATATAAATACACGAATAGCGCTAAACAATCATGGGTCATGTAAAGAAGGAGGAATAGTTGGTTTTAGAAAAAGATAAGTATGGAATCCTGCAACCATGCAGCCTTTGCTCATTTCCAGTAATCCTTTACTCCACCGAATAATCCAGTGTAAACTTTGATACTGGCCACTATTGCAACCAACTCCAGATTGAATTTTTCCATGGACCAAAAGCCCTTCATAGAACACCTAAATCCACGTGCTAGCCCTATTTACAAGAGAGCTGGTGAATCTGAATGATATGTGAAAATTTATTCACCATTTATTTACCATTGATTCAATGGATCTATTCTAGTTGGCATTTAGCGAAGGATTTACACCAAAGTTTTCACAAACTTGGCTTATGAAAACCTAATTATATTATTTTGTCCTGTTTGCTCATCTCTTTCATGGTTTTACAAAGGTGATTTTCTGATGTTCTTTTAAATGTATCCATATGCAATGCTTATATTTCATTCATTTATATCCATTTTGCAAGGCAACATTATATTAATTAACTAATTTGAATGCAATCTAGTAAACTCTTCTTTAGAATAAATCCCACTGAACTCACTGTGTCTTATTAATAAGTAAATATGCATTGAACTGGGCTATATAAGTCACTGCCTGTTCATGTCTGTAAGCTGGAGCTCCTGCAATATGATGTCTGAAGGGTCAAAAACTGGATATCAAATTATTTCAAAGCTCACACAACAGTTAAGAGCTAAGGACGTGGGGGGAAATTGTGATAACTATCAGATTCATGGCTTACTGTCTACCAAATTTTGTAGAACTAATTTATACCTGATTTACATTTATTTTGAAATGATCTGATCTAATGAATGACCATGCCCTTATTCTTACATTAATTTGCATTAATATTTTGTAGATATCCTAGTGCTATGAAAACTGCACAAAGTAATAAAAAAACCCACCAAAATACCTCATGTAAAACCAAACAATCACAGTTCATTTCTGAAACAGCATATTCCCTACAATTCAGTGCACACTCTCATATATGCTGTTTCCTACAGCCTAATTTGTGGGACCTCTGGAGACTGCAAAAGACAGGCAGCCTCACTAGTAATAATGCAGTTTTCCCCTGTTGCTTCATGCTTTCAATACGGATAGAACACTCACAATATTATGTCAAGTACATATGGTGTCTGTTATCATTTAATCAAACTACCTTGCCATCCTCAGCAAATTTGCCCTCACAACATACTTGTGAAATTAGTGCTATTAACAGACTACATTATACTCCTGTGTAATTGAGACATTGTTATTTGCCCAAGGTCATAGAGAACATTTGTAGATGTATTGATCTTGACTCTCCAAAGCTCAATTTTAGTACACTGGAATATGCTTCCTCTTTGTGCGAAGTGACTTTGTTATAATACAGTCCCTAGCCGTAGAGAAAATTTCAAAGAAAATGGGCATGCAAAATGATTACAATTAATTAGGTGGCAAGTTCTCTTCACTCCAGAAAATGTTGCGGAATTTCTGGTCACTCTAATTTAATCTGCTGAGTACTGAGAAGTACAGTTATACTGACTTCCATGATGACCTGTGCATATTATCTGACATGCAAAAATTATTGATATGCCTTTTAAACTTTGAGTTTATGTAGAAATCCTAAATATGTATTTTTATTTTACACATATATTGTCCTATCATCACTAAATAACTGGCTATGGCTGGAATATTATTTGAACATTTCCCCCTCAAACTGGGATTCCATGTGCTGGATTTTTCACTTGCTTCAAAATTCTTCCAAGCATGGTAATTTGCATGTTGGGTAGTAAACGTGGATGGCATTTGCAAGCAGGTACTCAGAAATCTTGTTTCATGCCTAGAACTCAAAGTGTTATCTTCATGATTCTTGGACTGTTACCTCTTCTACATCAGAACAAGTCTTCTGACCACTTGTTTTTAGGCAAACAATCAGATAGTAAATATATTTTCAATATGATGAATTTATCATGAAACAATCTGATTTGATAATGATTATATTCCACACTTAAATACATTTATCAAATTAAAACAATGCTTATTTAAACACTTTTTAAAAGCATTTAAAACTTAGCAGAGGAGAAAAAAATCCCACTATCACCCATTAAAAAAAAACTCTTCTGCAACAAAAAGCCAATGAGCAAAATCCTATTCAAATAAACCTAGAAATTTGCAACTGAGATTCTACAACCCATATGTATCCCCCTAAGACATTTGTGCATCCACACATTGGTCCATGGATCCACCACATTGGTCCACCACCACTGCTGTCCCCACAATTTGCCACTTAATAGTACCTCCACTATAGTTGTGACTTCAAATTACTGCTGCTCCAGCCCAGCTTCAACAATGCTGAATGTGCAGTTATTATAGTTTTTTCAGAATTCTGGTAGCTTCTTTCTTCTTCAGTGCAGAGGTTAGCACATTTCCCAAAAACAAACAAAACAAACATATTTGACAGACACCTAGAATTCTTTGACTATACTTATGCAACTATGGAAACCAACAGGAGGTGGGGGGTGAGGGAAGTGTTCTTATCACGTTCTATCACCAAGGCATACCAAAACTCATTCCAAACCAATAGATATTCAATTTATAAAACCAGTTTTGGATGATTCCTAGGGCTTCCCACAGAAGTGGGGGAAAAAGAAGAAGTTCCACAACAGGGTAAAGTCCAGAAAAAATAAGTAAATGGATGAATATAAGCAATTTTGGATAGTTCTGTAGCTTACAGGGAATGCTTGACAATATTTTTGAAGCTTTTAAATTTTTAATGGGTGTAGGGCATGAAGAACTATTTAAAAGAAGAAGAAGAAGCCAATGAATTCAATTAACCCATATCATTAGATTAGTTTTTGCATTCAGAAAGTGAAAAAGGATGGGATATACAATGGATTGTTTTTTCTTTGCCTCTGAACATGTGGTCTTTGGTTGAGTAGTCCCCAAGAGGTCACACATAGCCCCTGGTGGAAAAAAAAAACTCCCCCATAGGTTCTGTGCCCCAAAAAGTTTCCAGGACTATCAGAAATATGAGCCTCAATTATTTTGATTAAAAAGTGATAGCATCTGATATAGAACATGAAAAAGCTGATATGATTGGAATGGAAGTGAACAGAATAATAATAAAACTTCTTGAAACCCCTGTACCAAACAAAAATATTATTTTGCCATACTATTCATTTGCATGCATAATTCATAAGATTTTCTTTTTTAAAAAAATCAAGCATTTCATTTTCTCTTCAATTACCTTCAAGTTTGATCTCAGCAGCCACGAAATGTTCATTGTAGCTCTATTGATTTTACTATAACAACTAGAACTGTCAGTTAAGTAGCTGCTACTAGAGGCAAGAACTGAAAAGAAGAAAATTCAAGTCAACTTATTTTTCTTCTTTTTTAAAAAGTACCTCAAGGACATCATAGTGTAATGTGTTGCTTGACTTTAAAAAGAAACCCCAGTTCTTTGACAAATCAAAGAAACAAAGCACAGAGCCAAAGCCAGGGCTTTAGCTATGTTATCTTTCTTGCATGATGTCAGCTTGTGTAAACGGCCCACAGACAGATCAGTAGGTGAAGATGCCCTGATGTTTCAGGTTTTCTTCTACAAAGGAAAAAAATGTGTGTGGGTTGTTGACTGTAACTGATACCAGATATGTCTGCACCTGTTATTTCAGTGCTTTATTCAGTGTGTATAGTACTGTGAAAAAGCCTGTTTCCAATAAATAAGATGACCCTGTGAGGTACTGTCCTTCCAAAGTATACACATTTTCCGTTTGAAAAAGTTTGCAATGTTGCCATGACATCACTGGAGTGATTTTTCTAGAGCCTTACCTACAAGAAGAGCCAAACAGGAACTGACAAACTGACTGACGGTAGAGAGCTGAATCTGACATAGTATTTTCACACATATACCTATGGGATATATATGTATAGAACAGTGCTTCTTAAGCTATCTGAATGTGTGGGATTGGTCCTACTTCCTCAATGTGAGAAGGACTGTAACTGTTTCTTTTTTTTCCTGGAAACTTGTTGTGGACTGGAAACCACTAGCTTGCAGCAATAGCTGGCACCAGTCCATGGATCACAATTTTGAGTATCTATTATTTTATCTACCATCTCTCAACTCACCAGGGCTCCTGAGATGATGCAGAGGAGCACTGCTTTAATTTTGAATAACCAATTACTTTGAGACAGTAGTTTGTGAAGAAGGGATATTTTAGTCTTGATACAATGAGGCAGATTAGGCAGAGAAATAAGGACAAAATTGTTTAGCTCAATCTATCTCGTGGATAGAAAACATGGGGGACATGCCATCTACTCCATGTTATGAATGCCAATGAGAAATATATTTAAATGCCTAGGAGGACTATATTTTAAAAATATTAAAAACTGAATTTGTAAGTGTACGTCATTCTGTTAGAGGTGGTCCACATTATCTATTTTTATTACCTCTTCTAGCAAATCTCATAAAACCAGGTAGAATTCTCTGTCCATACTAATTCAATGGTGATTTCATTCCATCTGTAATGAGTGTCTTAAAAGCCAATCATAATTTTAAATAGATATCTGGGTAATAAATCATAAGAATGCAAAAGACAGAACAAGGGATGACATCTGAATGTTCAATTATGTGAAACAGTAAAAACTGTTTGGCTTAAGACACCTTACAGGCCACAAAAACACAGAAAATTCTCTGATTATTCACAACTTTCAATCTAAGAATATTGAAGGGAAAGCACGAAGGAAAAGTTTAATATGTGATCTGCACTTTCATAGCATTCAGCCTTTCAGTAACTTTATCATTACAGACTTTCAATGGAGGATTGAATAATGAAATTCTCCCCAATATCAGAAAGTACCTGCCTATGGAAACATGATTGAGAAAACTATCAGTTGCCATTATTTGCAAAGACAAATGTGCTTGCTTCAGCAATCACAGGCAAAATGGTTTTCCAATCTTGTCTAAGGAAAAAGATACAAGCAGCATGAACCTTTTTTTTTTTTCAGAAACTAGACCCAGGTCATAGACGTTTAGGTCCACACTATGAAAGGAGTTGTTGGTCTGTTCCTTGTTGGTAAAGACTTTTCAACCTTATTGATTACAGACTGGATATTTCACTCCTTGCATGTCCTGGTAGACTTACTCTATGTCTTCTGTTTACTGTTTTCTTTACATTCATGGCAGCTGGCTAGGAAATGGACTGTACAAGATAGACTTTTAAAACACAAGCTTGTTTGCCAAGTGGATTTTCCCAGTTCTAATTATGATGAAATATAGCCCCATGCTCTGTTTAAGAACTTGTGCTTGTAAGCAGAAAGAAACTTGCTTAAGTAGCTTGTTTTCAGGGAGGTTTGTGTTCTTCAAAGTATGCATATGCTGTAGAGACAAAAAGGAACAAATTTTGCAGTGTGGGAAATCCTGAAGCAAACAGTATTTCTGATGTGAAAGCTGCTGCAGGAAGAATAAAGAAGAGAATTGTGAATAAATTATACTCATTTGTCTAAGAGAAGACATTGATTATTTATCTGTAAACACCTACAGGGACAGAAAGTTGATGTGACTGAAAGACGTGCTTATTTCATCTGTTCTGTTTCATTGTACATGCAAAAAATAGTTGCTTCTACTCACAACTTGAAAAGTTGTGGGGTTGTTATTGTTTCGGATTACAACTCACAGAATCCACTAGCCACTATGGCCTCTGGCTGTACCAGCTGAGATATCTTGGGAGCTATATTATTAAGAAGTAACTTTTCCAACTCTGCTTCTTCTCATAACTCAGGTGTGCCTAGATGTGAAGCCTTATATTAGTGTGAAGAACCTCAGGAGATAATGGAACACATATATACTGATATATTACTGTGTGCCTTTGGCACTAAGTTAACATTGCTTTGACAAAACCACTTTTCCTGCTAAGCTTTAATACAATATGTTTTGTCATTTTGTCTTGGTTTTCCCCTATTGAGTTCCTTAAAGACTTGACATTTGATTTCTTCTCATCTATAGCCTCTCCTTTCTATAGGATAGTACCAGGTAAAATTAATTTCAAGGCCAGTAGACCAGAGGCAAAAAGGTAGACACATAATAAAATGATGCTGGACCATCTAATGGCAGCCCTGTCTCTATGCCAGCAAGGCACTGCTGATAACCATGTTAATCATATTATCAATTTGTAACCTTGAATTCAAAGAGACAAAAATATTCCTATTCTTATTCTTATTCTTTGGTTGTTCAGAATGTTTGTACTGGGTGAAAAAAGGAATAAAGAAAAGAATCTCTAGTTCTTGCTTCTTTCCACATCTCTAACCCCAGAAGCCTTACAGTTATTCAGAAAACAACTGATTAAAAAACTTTTAAACTTTTTGTCAACATCCTTAAACATCCTTTTTCTCAACACACTTAGGCCCTTTCCACATGGGGGACGGGGGAACGGGGCAGCGCACGCAGGGACGGATCTTACCTGAAAATGGGTTGCTCCGTCCCTGCGGGGAGCGCGCGTTCGCCGCTCCACACGCTGGCGAGTTTTGGCGGCGTTCGGCGGCGCCCAAAATGGTGGCCGGCGACTTCCGGCGGCGCTCCGCCAATCAGGGCAGCGCGCCAGCCGGAAGCCCGCCCCCGGGCAGCTCTGCAGGGACGCGCTAGTGCGTCCCTGCAGCTTCACACGGGGCGCTGCAACGGGTTAGCGCGCTCGCATTTCGTAAAAACCACATAAAATGTGGTTTTTAAAAAACGCGACGCGCCACCCCTTGCGGCCGCGCTAGCGCGGTTTGAGGTGTGGAACCTCCACTATTCAAACCGCTCTAGCACGCTTCACGGTGTGGACGACCTCCGGATGAGGTCGCCCTAAGCCGTTTTTTTTACCCCGTGTGGAAAGGGCCTTACTTTACCCTAAAATCTTTTAAAGCCATACTAGATGATAGAAGTTCTAAGAAAACTAGTCTGGACTACTTGTTTCAGTTGCAACACCATGATCACCAAATCACTGTATCTCATATTTTACTTTTTATTTAATACAGAAGTGGCACTCATAGCATCAAGAGCACAAGTAGTACTACACACATCATACTGTTGCACATGAAGATTCCTAGATTAGAGTCATAAATATGAGGTATTCTCAGTTTGAAGAACAAAATTCATGGCTTCGTGGGTTTCAGGAATGACTGTGTTTTATAAGGTGACACATCAAAGGCTACTATAAACTCTCCCCACCAAGTTAATATATTAAAAAGGAAACTTACAAGGAAGAACCAGATATCTCTTAATCAGAATATAAGCAAGGTAGAACAGGTTGGAGAGACGACTAGCAGAGAAAAACAGAGATTCTATTTGGCTATGAGAATGCCAATCTATGTCCCACTGAAAAAGAATACATGCTATGACTTAAGTCTTACTGATTTCAAATAGTACTAAGTGCAAGTTACTTACTCTGGATCAATACCACTAGTGACCACAAACATATTCCTCATTACACAATGTAATTGTTTGAAATCATTGATATCTTCACATAAAAACTGGGGTTACATCAACTGTTTAAATAGGAACTGTGGTTAATACAGACTGATGAGGCAACTGGTACCCATCAGACTGGTAGGGCAAGTGAGCAATAGATGTTCCAACCAAAATCAACTGTGGATGGAACCAAGAGATTTGATTTTGAACCTCTTCCTCTTTCCATGTAATGATACTATAGTACAGTTGCTTGACATTTCAACAACTAACTGAACTAAAAGATAGCACCTTTAGTTCTACACTATTATGCTTGGTTCTGCTCTAGAAGGAGAGGAAGGTGGCCTTTACCACCTTGTCTGGCCTCCGTTTTTTCCCAGCTGAACTACATTTAGAGGATAAGAAAAGCATTGTAGTGTGTTACAGCCAGATACGTGCATCCAGACTACAGATCATGCACAAATATGAATGGAAAGAATATTCAAAACTATTTATAGGTCAGTTAAAAAGAAAAACAGCCTTGCTGAAAATTGGAAAACTCTGTTGGGAAGAATAATAAACCAGGAAGAATCTTGGCTGATTTTCTCCTGGTTTTTGATCATAACAAAGTACTGCAAAGGAATTATTGTGCAGAGAAAAAAAAAAGGTATTTGCACAAAAACATCACTTTTCTGCCAAAAAAATAAAAAATGGGGTCATGCAGATTAATTCCTTTACAGACCTTTGGAACATTCAAAAACTGGAAGAATAATGTAGAGAAAAAGTGTAAAGAAAATTACCATAACTATCCATCCTCAGCTACAAGGATGCAATAGTTGAGGACTTACATCTCTACACATGGGTGTGAGAAAGAATGAGAGAGAGAGAGAGAGAGAGAGAGGTGTGTGTGTGTGTATGATTGGAGGGGATGCATCCAGAGGGCATGTTGATGGGCTGCTTTCTTCTCAGTAATCTTGGATTCAGGCTGATAGCTTTTCCTGTGCCAGATTCTAAGGAACAGATAAAATGGATGATAAAACAGCTGGCATTGATGAACTGCTGTACTTCCTCCCAACTCTGTTTGGGGAGGAAAAAGAAGGCCCAAAGCCAAAGCAGACTGACAAACAGGTCTTTTGCCTGGACTGATGTGTTTTAATGTGGTTATAGAACTTAGGTACACAGAACCTTCTGTAAGCTTCTTATGATGAGGACAACACTGAAATGTTAGAAGATAATGCTTAAGTAAAGACATTTGTACAGACTTGTTTTTCTGTACTGGTTGGGTATCCAGATTTTGTAAGATTTACTGGAGTCAGAAAAAAAGCTACATTAAAGTACACTGTTCGAGCAGCTCCTGCTGCTGTCCTAGATAGATCTTAGAGCTGAATTTTTGGCCTGAAAATCTGATACTATTACCCTATTAGCAATTGTCTTAAATATCTTTCTAGGTGTCCTGTTGACATTAAAACCAGCATTAAAAACACATCTTACTGGATACAGGGCAAGGCTTGCTCCCTCACAGCCACACAGTCAATACTCTTCTCTTTTTACAAATGCTGGCTGGCATCCTGCTAGTGATTTACACAAGCTTACATCCAACTTATACTTGTGTAATTACTTTTTATTTGTTATTGTGGAGGTTAGAATCATGTACAGTGATCAAATTCTTCCTCTAAGTCCACCTTTTACCTGTTTTAGCCCCATCCAACATGGTTAGTGGAAAGCAGGGAAGATGACAGAGATGCATGTTGCATGTCCCTATTGCTAGAAGCACAGCAATAACATGATCTTCTGGGACCTCCAGAATGGAGATCCCAGAGAATGCCTCATCACTGCTTCCATTTGTACTACCCTTCTTTCCCTCCACTGGCCAGTAAATGTTTGTGATGGGAGAAGGAGGATTATGGCAGTTAAAAGATGTGTTTGGGGGAGATGGGAGAATAGACATGGCTTATTGCTGCCTAGCAGAACTTTTCCCTATGACTCCCTAATGCAGACCTTGGCCACTGTCTTCTAGTTTCCTTGCAAGTTTACTGTACACCGTTAAGAACATTCTTCTGTCTCCCGAATGCAAAGCAACTGCCCTTCAAGTGTTTTTCCTCCTTCCACACAGCCACTAAATAGTATAAAATAGATAGTTGCTCCTCCAGGCAGCTTCACTTTGGTCTATACCAATGAACTCCAGCTGAAATAAAACTTTACTGACAGTAGAATGACAGAAGCCTAGTTATCTCTCCAACTTAGAAATCTGTTCTAGGTTGGGGCTAAGCCCTGCCTGAGTCCTTAATTGATTGACTGATTCATAAGAGTCTATGAATTGGGTCTGTCTATCATTCCTTGCCACTCTCCTTTTCTTTCTCCTTCATGATTCATTTGTTATCAGCACAAAGGCCTCTGCCTATGAAGACCCCCTCACCCCTTTAAGGGTGGAAGATTCTATGTGCTTATGAGTCTTGTAGGGAAGGAATTGCCTGCTGAGTTCCACAAAGACTGATTAAGGAAAAAGCAAACAGAAACAGTTTTAAGGAAGCAGATAAAAGTAGGCTTTCTGTGGACAGCCTGCCTGGGGCAGCTGCCTTGGCTTTAGAAGCAATGTCCCACTTGCCTTAATGGACCACTTCCACCACATATATGCCAATACATGTCCCATTAAAAGTAATGTCATGTGGAGAGACAGAGAGCATCCATAGCTGGATGTATATTCTAGTGAATACTTGGTTGTGTATCCCATTTTGACTCATGTTGTCAATCTAGCAAATGATACGCTCACAAAGTGCTCACATTTCCTTCACCGGGTTGCAGTAAAAGCATTCAGATATTCAGCTAGTGGCTGAGATCCAAAAGAAATAATGGAACATTTATTTTAAGGAGAGAGTCAACTCAACTGTTTACAACAAAAATAACAGATGAAATACCAGATTTTCACACAGGTCTATCCAGCATGCTCATATAATATTTTTGGATCCCAACCGTAAAATTTAAAATATCTGCATTGGGATGGCATCTGTAAATTTGTAAATTTTGCAATTTGAGAAGTGTGCAGTTTGCTATAATCATCATTGTGGACAAATGCTTAATTTCTCAGGAGTCTAATAGGAGAAATGCTGGATAGCAGATGCTACCTTCCCAGGACCACATAGAAAGAGGTCCATCAGATGGTGTGGTAGCAAGTAGTTTTAAGAATTTTTTAAAAAATATAGCTCACAAGCCAAAGCCATGCTGCAGTCCACCTGTTAGATGTACAATGGGGGACTGTTTGCATTAGCCTTCTTTCTAAATGTCTTATATGTAAAGAATGAACATTTGGGGAAATTGAGGTAGTGACAAGTGTTTTCAGATGAATACATTTCAGATTTGCAAATTCTTCCATGAAACCATGTACAAGTATTTCAAAGCATCATGAAAGGGAAGAGAGAAAAAAGAGAAACAAAACATGATGAAAGATGCTTTTCTGGGCATAAAACACAAAGCAGCATATTTCATCGTCTTCCTCTGACATCTCCCATTACCATGATTACATTGTCTGTTATTTCAGTAACAAAACCAGTAAGTTCTCTAAAAGTGAGAAACAAAGTTATCTGACTGTACAGAGGGGATCCACATGTTGCAAATTAGCTTGCTTTTTTTGTGATTGCTCATCAGGAAGTAAATTCAGGTTTCTATTGCAAGTCTGAGTACACAGGGAAAAATAAAAACAAACAAAAAATGAGGAATCCTCTACCCGCATCTAAGCTATTTTGCCCGTGTCTCTCTCTCTCTCTCTGTCTCGCTCTATATTTCTCTGGGTTCTGGTCCTTATGAATCATTTGCTACTAAGATTATTGATACTCACTAGCACTCTAAGGTTGCAATCTTGCATTGGTCAGTGCAGCATAGTAGTTCCACATATAGACCAATGCAAGGCTGAGCCATATACTATGCCCCAGACTTACCACACATCCTTTAAAGCCCCTTCCCCAGTTCCATTCCTTGTGGAGACAGGGCACAATCAGACAAAGATGTCCTCATAGCCAGATACAAAATGATTTCATCAGTGCTGAGATTTACAGTCAATTACTGTTCTTATTGCAGCAGTCCAGGTCAACAATAAATTCAGAATGTCAGTTCAAGGGTGTATCCATCAGCATAATTAGCACCCAAAGCAAGAGGCAAGATTGTTCAGGAACACAAGCCAAGGATCAAAAGAAGAACATGTTGCTTCCACCAGAATTGGCAGTTCTCTGCAACAGACTTCTTCTTGCCCAGTCTCTAGTATTTATTGGCCAACAGCTGTTTGCCTGATTAGTGACACTTCCCTCTGAGCCTTATGGGCTCCCCTTTTCTTACTGCTGGATTGCAGTAAGTATTATTTTGTTCATGTCCATGTGTCTTGGATGTTGGGGAAGACCCTGTCTGCATTTGCACCTGGGTCTTGGGACTGGAACATGACATTTGGTGCCCCTTCTTCTTTCCTTTTCACCTGGATTTGTTGACCTACCCTCCTGCCTATGATGCAGTGTAAGCTTGCTGGTCACTCTTGGGCTGGGTAGGATTTTTTTCTCTTTTCCACTTTTTTTCCCCTACCGTACACTGTTAATTGGGAAGGTGAAGATTTGGCCTGGAATAGTGTCTTAAATGAACCTTGTCATTTGACAGGTAATGGTAGGGGGAGGAATAAGTAGGGTATTGGTGAGCACCTGTGATACCCATTTGGTGAAGGTATCTGCTTCTTTAGGTCATGCAACTGAGGGGTGGGGAAGGAGAATTTCCTTGGAGCTGGCCTAGGGGTCAAGTCCTTAATTGACACCATGCAACTTGGGGCTGGAATTATCAGGATGGTTTTTCAGTAGCAGGCTGGTTGGAAAGCAACACAGTTTTTGGGTTCTCCTTAGGGCTGAGGTGTTTCTCCCAAGGGAAGCTAGAAAGGAGATCTGGAAAGGACCACTTGCCTCAGCTGATCCCACATTAGATTGCTTCCACCTTTTACAGATCTCATTGGTTTAAAGTTTAAATGGGTTAATAGTTATTATAAGTGGGCCATATTCAACCTTTCACTTGTGTCGAGTTTCTTTATTTCCATGGATGGTCAGCAAAAGCTGGACAGACAATATTCAGCTGCCAGCCTATCTGTGCAGAAAGCTAACAGGGTAGATAGGGCTGATAATAAAACAAGGCTGGGTACATTATTTTGAAAGCCTGGGGCTCGCATCTCCTTCTTTCTTTAGTGGAAATATAGCCTTCACTTGTTTAGATATTCTTTCCTTCAAATGGTTGACAATGGGGTGGAATCCTGGGCAGATTGTGTAGATATGCACAAAACAGCAAGGATGAAAATCACACTTGTCTCTCCGGTGCAGTCCCAGTACATAAGTTGTAAGATGGATGAGGGATTCTTGAAAAGAAGGTACCATCCACTGGTCCTGTCTCCCAAAATGGATCAGGTAGGTGGATCAGGTACTACATGGATCAGGTACTACAGCCTGATGCTTCCTATCCCAACATAGAGAGCTGTCAAGGGCAGACTGCATGTGAACATTTTCATCATACTGGAACCTTGTGGGTCTGGAAAAATCTTAAAGATTTTATGTTATACTAATATTTTATCAAGGCCTGGCTCAGACTTCTATAACCTGCCTATGTAGATATCTTGTGCACACAGCCAGTTGGACTAGTTGTGGTCCACTTTCTTCTTTTTTTCAGCTCTAGGCCTTATTTGCATAATTTCTCCCATTTCATTGTGGGGGAAAAACTGCATACATCATGCCTTAGTGTGTACAGTTCTCCACTTGGAGTATTCTAGTCATATATTATTACAGCTCTACCATGTCAAAAGCCAGGTGAATCTGTGATCTGACTCTGCATCTCACCCTGGAACAAAGTACTGCCTGGTTCAGCTATAGATAAACATATTTGGTCCTGCTAAAGAAAAATGACTCAATTTGTCTGGGTTTTATCTTAAACCAGGCCACCCATGACAGCCCTTAATAAATTATGCATGAAATTGATTTAATCTCTGCGGGAAACATAATTTGTTTTGTAGCAAGTCCTATGCATTGTTTAGTTACACGTTTATTTTAGATGTTTGCTTCTGGTTTGAAATTCTAAACATAACTTAAAATGTTCCAGAAACTTTTTCAGCCTTTCTCCACCTCCTACCTATCATGTGAACAAAAACCTTAGCATTAGAATGAACCTTCATGCCATTGCCCAACTGTCACAAACAATCAGAAGCTACAATTTAATCTGGAGGTGAAAAGTCCTGGGCCACTAGAATGTTATCAACAACAGTGGCTTCAATAATCTGTTCCCACTGGCAGCTTTCTGATGGCGACTGGACTCATGGAGGAAAAAGTTCTGGAAGATCACATTTATCTATCCTCAGCATGATGTAGCGGTTTGAGCGTTGGACTGCTACCTTGGAGACCAGGGTTCAGTTCCCCACTCAGCCGTGGAAACCCACTGGGTGACCTTGAGCACATCACACACTGTCAGCCCCCAAAAAACCCTGTGATAGGTTTGCCTTAGGATCGTTATAAGTTGGAAATGACTTGAAAGCACACAACAGTACATGGATGAATGTGTGAAGAAGAGAAGCAGCTCCGTGACTGGTAAGATTAGCTACTATTGTACTGTAAAATAGTTTTCTGAGGGTCATTCATAGTATACATTTTTGTTGCTGCTGAGTCACTGCTATTCCAACAAGCAGCTGGCAATGCAACTACATTCAGCAACGTTCTACCTCTAACAAGAAGCTGGTCTTGCTTAGGTTGTCCTCCATCTTTCTATTATCTTTTAAAATCTTATGTAAAGTTCTCCTTTTTGACAGTGTGTAAAAGATTATCTCTATTTTTTCTCCAACTGATTTTTTTATGTTACACTATAGTGTTGTACCATCATTAATGAGTATTGATTTTCAATATGAAATTAATGTACACAGTTGGAAGGTAACAGAGTTTCACAAAAAATCTTTCTGTCTTTCTATCTGTCCAGGGACTGAATCTGGAACCTCTACATTTAAAACAACTCCTATAAACCCTCACCATTGTCTGTACCTGCTAGAACTTATGGGAGTTTCAGGCCAAAAACATCTGGACAGGCACAGTAGCCCTACCCTGATGCAAAGTTCTTTACCCAAACTATATAAATTAATCTAAAAGACTGGTGGTCTACATCTGAGCTATAATCCATGGCTCAAAGCCGAGAGATGAAGTTTCAGGGACATGGATGGCACAGTGATACCCCACTGATTTGGAGGAGTATGTGGACCTTGACAGGGACCTTGACACTATTTATAAGCTCTTGGCAAGTACCCATGTCAGAACAAAAACAAAACTATGGAAACACACACAAAAAATCTGTATCTTATTGTGACTGCGGAAGTTGAGAATATGATGAGGTACAATAAAATTGCCCAGAAGAGTTTATTTGCCACTACAGCATAATAACAGTTTTGTTGTTTGGTGGTTATTGAAAAAGACCAATGTTATTGTTCTCTATTAGTTTTCCTTCAAATATATTTAAGCAATAAATTTTTCCTATTGTGAAACTACTATTACTTCAAAGAAAACTGTAGGATGCACAGTAAATAAAAATGAAAAACTCAGTAATACGGGTCATCACAAGAACTCTGAGGGAATTCTGTGAGAAATTAAATTGGTTTGATTATAATTACCAGGAGAATTTCTGTTTGTACAGACATTTGCACAAAATGTATAAAAGCAATATGAGAATTGCTTATGTAAATAACAAGTGGAAAAACAGAAAATGATTTTTCATTTATACTGAAATGCAATAAGGAAAATGTGCTAGAAAGTATCTTGTGAGCAATATCATTTGACAAGAGAACTCAATGCAAGTTCATCTAAAGAGCAAGCCAACAATATAGAAAACATTTATGGAAAAGAAAAGAAAAATCTTAAGAAACTATACTTTTATAGGAAGCCAAACAAAGCAGATGCTTACAAACATGAAGGAAAGAAGGAATATGAAAAATGTTTACAGACATGAGGCACGGATATTTTCTTTCCTGAAGGAAGGCAGATTTTTGCTTGATCTCACTATTCTGGATAATTATTAGCCAATATTCAATTTGAGAGCAAAGTTCTAGAGCAGGTGGTGTCCCAGCAGCAGATCCATATCAATCTGGCTTCAGATCTAGCTGTGGAACAGATACAGCTTTGGTCACCTTGGGGCTAGAAACTAATCAGAGAGAGTGTGTCCACTAAACAACTTTCAATACCATTGACTATAGTATCCCGCTGGGCTACCTTGAGGATTTAGGGACATTATTTTACAGTAGCTTTGTTCTTTCTTAAAAAAGATGATTCCTATTCATTTCCTTGGCTGTTGGTCTGTGGACTCAAGACTCAGGTCTATCCCTCAAGTTATTTAATTAAACTGCCAGGAAAAATCAACCAGAATTTTGGGGCTTGGTGCCACCAATATGTGCATGACATTCAATTCTATTACTCCTTTCAACCATAAGGAAGATGTTTTGATCCAAACTAGTGGCTGTCATTAACAATGGATTTGATAATGAAAATATTGAAGCTAAATCCAGAAAAGATAGAGCTATTCTTGGTCAGTCAAAAGCCAGAACGGGGAATAGGGATCAGGCCTGTGTTACATCTGAAGATGGAGGTCTGCAGCTTAGGTGTGCTCCTGAATTCAACCCTGAGCCTGGAAGCTCAGGTTTTGATGCTGGACAGGAGTATATTTGCATAGTTAAGGCTTGTGCACCAGCTGTGCCTGCTTCTTCAGATGTCAGTTCTGGCCATGATAACATGCGTCTTGGTTACATCCCAGTTGTATTACTGTAATATGCTCTACATGGCCTTTGAAGAGTGTTTGGAAACTTTTGAAGAGTGTTTGGAAACTTTTGCTGGTCCAAAGAGCTTTCAGCCAGATTTCTAACTGGGACTGACTGCATGGAGCACACAACTCCCCAGCTACAATAGCTCCACTAGCATCTAGTCCATTTCTGGGCACAATTCAAAGTGCTGATTTTCACCTATAAAATGTTATATATAGTTCAGGCCCAGGTTATCTGAAGGATTGTATTCTCCCTTACAAACCTGGCTTTGACATCTGCTGGGAACACCCTTTTCTTTGTCCCATACACCTCTGCAGGTGCTTCTGTTGGGAATCTGGGAGTGGGCCTTCTCTGTGGTAGCCCCCAGGCTCTGGAGCTCTTTTCCCAGAGAGTTTAGGCTGGCACTCTCCCTACAGACAGGTGAAGACCCTACTGCTCTCACAGGTCTTGGAGGACTGATTGTGCAAGTCCTGTCTCACTGAATCAATGTGCTGGATTTTTTTCATTGTTGTACCTTTTTTACAATTCTGTTTAACTGTTGTGGTTATTGTTGTTGTTTTTCGGTTTGGTTTGGTTTGGTTAGTTTAATTAGTTTTTAACTTTTGTATTTTGTGAATTTTTAACTATGTGAGCTTTTTATCTTTTGTAAGCCACTTTGAGTCTCAAACTGTGAAAAAAACATGATATAATAGTAGTAGTAGTGGAAGTAGCAGCAGCAGCAGCAGCAGCAGTAGTAAATTTCCATTTGAAATATAAAGCTGGAGAATCAGCCATCTTATCTTTCACTTGAATAGCACTGTGAGTGTCCAGATAAAGGACAGCATTTCTGAAGAAAGATAATCTGTGAAATTCCTCATTTATGCATATGTGAAACATAAACGTAACTAATATGCACAGATTTATATTGCCAGATCTGTTTAACATATGTCAAAAAGTCTTTGTTTTTAAAGGCCACAAGGTCAATTTTAGAAAGAAGGTTGCTAATTATTAGGGATGTAATCTGCTTCAGAAAAATCCCAAATACCAAACTGAAACAGCCTGCTTCAGATGGGCATTTCTACAAAATTCATATTACAGACATCCTTCCTTTCTCACCTCCATGCCCAGTTTCTTTCCAGTTCTTTTGCTTGTTGTTTGTTTTTTGTTATCACAGTTTAGAAAAAGTACAGCTTTAGATTACAATCACCAAAATATGAGATTCTGGGGGCTATAGTCTGAAAACAAAAGACCCCTCACTTATCTTTCTAAAATTTAATAAGCTTTATCAGGAAAACACTGGCTGGCATTCTCTTTAGTAATTATAATGTCATAAACCCAATGTATGATATCATATTTACACTAATTTATTTCTATAACTATAGTTATTGCACCATTACAGCAACTGAGAGTGCCCCCCAACCAAAATTAGCTTTTAAACTGGGTAGCTCCCCACCCTCAGAACTGAAAGATTTCCAAGGCAGTGGAGAGTGGTGGTAAATGATGATGCAAATGTGGCAACAGGCAGCTGCAACAGAACCCCGCAGCACACCCCACCACCAGGAAAGTATTGGATGCACCATTGCTCACCACCTTGTGCTCAAGCACCTTCAAAATTCCTCTTTTAGGGGGGTGTGGGGCTTAAAACATAGATCTTCTGGAGTATCATCAAGAGAGGTAGCTACTGAGATGAACCTATGGCCTTTTCCACACTTTGTTTTTGCAACGGGGCAGAGCATCCTCCAGCGAGGACGTTTGCACTTGGGGGCGGACTGGATCCGGACTACTTTCTGTAGTTCTGGAACGACCAGAAGTGGTCATTCACCATACTATTGAAAAACCGCTTAAAACAGGTCTTTCAACAGTGCAGCGCACCCCACTCCGTGGCTGCGCTCCAGCGTAGATTTGCAGGCTCGCAGCAGTGTGAGCCTGCAGATCTTCCAGGGGCGGGCTTAAGGCTGGCGAGCTTCCACCAACCAGAAGCCGCCATTTTCATCCCCGGAGCAGTGTGTAGCGCGGCCACACACTGCTCCAGATCAGCCTGGATCCTCCGAGGGAGCACGCCAGTCCGGTAAGTAACAGAACAGGGCGTTTCTTCACCAAGTGCAAAAAAACCCAATGTCTTCTGATATAGGGTCTTGGCTACTATTTCAAGCAAGAGTGGACAACTTCCCAACAATCTGTGGGCCACACTTGCTTCTTTCTGTACCTTAGCTGTCTACTCCCTAAAACACACTTTCTCTTTGTTCTGACTAGACAGCTCTCATGCTTTTTTGAGGGGCAGAGAGGCAACATCACCAGTTTATGGCAGGCTGATCTATTTTGGGCCCCAGCTGTGAGGGAGTGGGCTTTTTTCAAAATCAGAAGTGACTTTAAGGAGGGCTTCACTGAGGGTGCATGTGGCCTATTGTTACTATGCCATACACCCCATGCCATCATATGGTATGATTGGCAATAAATATTATTTAATTGGAGCAAAAGGATTGGCTGTACACATGCAAAAATAGGTCAGAGGGGACCTCAGGGAATGGCCAGGTCATAAGTTCATTGAGGATTAGTCAGAGAAGATGATCCTTTCAATGGCCCAAACCTGGAAACCAATAGCCACCATAACTCCCAGACAAAGGAACAATGGCCAGCATCCTGTAGTTTTCCTCCTCCTTTGTTTTCTTGCTTGCCCAGAAATTAAGAAGCTGTCAAGATCCCCATCAATGCTTTGTCACTAATGCTAAAACCATTAGCTAACTTTGGACCCCTTTGTTTATGCTGCCAGACAGCCATCAACACCTTCCCCTTCACGGCCGAAAATGGGTATTTAAACCCTACCTCCGCTCCGGGTAATTTTTGCAACACTATAGCACTTGGGCATCACTCTACACCCCAGAATCTCACTCTTCCATACTACCCTCAAACACTCATGTTTGTGCCATTTCACTACAACTTTCTTCTCTTCAGGAATGGTAAATATTGCAGACTTTATTCTGATTCCTCACTATCCAATTTTTCCTTCCTTTCCTCCTGTTAGCCTTGTATGGTTGTGAGACTGCTTGAATCTTGTTTGTGTTTATGATTTTCTATCCAGTAAAACATTCTT
This sequence comes from Iguana delicatissima, assembly GCA_948472985.1. Lineage (NCBI taxonomy): Eukaryota > Metazoa > Chordata > Lepidosauria > Squamata > Iguanidae > Iguana > Iguana delicatissima. Next base: position 179,801 of record CAOKZL010002006.1, read on the forward strand.
TTAACCTCCAACTGGTGTCTCTCCATTAGTACTGGCATGCGCAGAAGAAAAGATCCTGAAGTTATTTCCCTTTTTAGCTAAAATTCCCCACCTTTCCACAGAGGCATTAGCATCACAGATGGACTCCTGAGTCACCCACCTTTTGGGGTAACACTATGGCCTAAGTACTGCCTGATTTAAACCATGGATTTGCAAACAGGTTAAAGAAGTTTAAATATATGGTAAATTTAACAGGATAACATTCCATACAATATTTAGATTTAAAAAAAAATTAATGAAGAGATAATTTGTAATGCAATTGGTCCAACTGGGAAGAAAGAGCAGTAACTTGGTCCAGGATGAAATTCTGAACAGAAAGACCTCAGAATCAACTTTTGTATACATGTCACATTTCTAACCAAGGTAAGTTTTCTTTCATTTGCACTGCACTTTTTTTAATCCCCCACTTCAAAGGAGCACTTCAATGTTAAGCCTATGGGGCGGGGAGTAAGGTTCAGCATTTTGGATTGCTCCTTTAAAATCTGAATAAAACCCAGCATAAATGTACTGCACCTCTGACATGGAAACAATAGACACCCCAGCTTTTATCATCCCATGTAAACTGGTCCAGGAAAATGAAAATACTATTATGGCTTTAATAAGCATATATACATATTCCATGTATATGCCCTGGTTTCTATTTGAAAGGAGCCATTTTATAAGGAAAGTATATATTGATGTTGTGGCTGGTTTCTCCCATGAAGATCACTTATGCTGTGCACAGATATCATTTCTGTACAGAGATAGGGAACTTTTTTTTCACCCATGGTCATATTCCAATTTGGGAAACCTCTTTGATGCCACATTACAGCATGGAGCTGTAATTGCACAGGCTGGAGCTTCAATAAATTACAAGGGCTCAGGTGTAAATCTTATTATCGTGCCAAAGTGTCATAACTTTCAGGCAGACAAAATCTTGTCAGTCTTTAAGCCTGAGTCTCTATTGCATATAAAACTTTGAAATACTTGTATCCAACTGTTATTTGCAAGTAGAACAGACCCACTGAATCAGTGACAACTTAGTAAGTAAAAAATTATGTAATTTATGGACCCTCTCTAGCTGCAACCAACAAAGACGTTTAGGCCCTAATCTGTAAACTAGAGTTCCTATATCATGCAAGGCATTCTCAGTCTGCAAACAGCAATTTCTCTTCTATATAACCCTTCTAGAACTGAAACACAAAAAAACAGCATGGGCTTTTAGTAGTTTTTTATCTGAGAGATAAGAGAAGTGCAGAAGACTTTCTACCAATCAAATGGGAAATCCCCATAGGCTACAATGTGTTTGTGTGCTGGAGAATTTGCTTCCATGGTATATATGGATTATTTGGTGCCTTCATGTTTGGTCACAGATCATTGACATGCCAGAACTCTATGCAAATGAGCAATGCAGCTGATATTTATCTTGGCAAGATGGCAACTATGTGGAACACCTACAAAGGTGAATGCTTTCCATATGGTCTTATCATTTAAATTGGATCCGGGACATTAATCCGGGTGAGGGTTGCAACCTTTCTTTATAGCACCACTCAGTGCCTTTTACAAATACCCAAATCATGTAGAAATTATTATTTCCAAACCACATACATATGTTAGGAAGGTTAAAGGCACAAGAGAACACCTAACATCATGAAAGTGCACTTCTGCCTTATAGCAGAAATTTCCCCTCCACGTTTTTTTCCAGCCCTTGCACTGCCCCCCTCACACAAAAAAAAGTTCCAGAAAGTGAGAGATCCACTAAAGCAGATTTTGAACAACAATGGGACTGTGGGAGAGAGGGGAGGATCTCCCCATGCCCATTTTGCTGATAGAAGCCTTCTATCTGAAAGTGAGGCTTTTTGACTTCAGTCCATCATAAATTTTTTCAGAAGAAAATTGGAAACTCTGATCAAGATGTTAAATAGTGCTGGATTCAGTCAGTGTTTTGCCAACTTTCCACCATGGTCATAGAGTCATAGAGCTGGAAGGGAGCACAAGGGCCATTGAGTCCAACCCTCTGCAAAGCAGGAATTCACCATCAAAGCATTACTGACAAATAGCACCAGTCTCTGTTTAAATCCCCCCCCCCAAAAAGAAGGAAACTCAAACACACCCCAAGGTAACATAGTCCACTGTTGGATTGCTCTTACCATCAGGAAGTTCTTCCTAAGTTTAGATGGAATCTGTTTTCCTGCTGTTTGAAGCCATTATATGGTTTGGGATAGGCAAATATTTCAGTTTTGCTTCCCATTTCAATTTGAGCAAATTCTGATCAAAAACAAACTGAAATGGAATTCTACCTGTCCCTAGTTGAGGTTCGCATGGTTGCAATATATACAAGGGGGGCACAAAGAAAATCTGGTGTGATGATTTGCATGAGTAGTACATTTTTTTGACTGCAGCAAATCCACTGTTAAGTACAATTGAATGCTTTTCAGCACTGCACAATGTCCACTATGGGGTCTGACCTAGGATTGTTTGTTTCACTTTCCAATTCGCACCTGATGCTACTGCCACTTGAATGACAAATGTGCATGTATGTGAGTTCACCCAAAGGCACTGAAATGCAAGTGCAAAAAAACTTTGGGGGAGACATCTCCTTCATCTGTATGCTTTTTTCTGCAACGATGCTCCAGCTTTCTGCTTTAAAATACAGTGTGTTCTGGAGAGCAATAGCTGATATGTCACAGTTTGATAGATGGGTGGCTTTACTCCTGCTTCATAGGGGACGTGAATGGCTTTGGGGATCCTTTCTAACACTATTAGTATGATTTCTCAGGACATCAGTGCTGTTCTCTGAATACTGACTCACCACATTGCTCTCCAATTCATTTGCAAAAGAAAAAGGAAAAAAAAAAGGCAATCACATCTTATTCCTCTAACTTCTTTCTTGTGTTTTATCCACTGCTGCTTTCAGATTTAAACCTTACATCTCATGGGTTAATAACACAATCCTGTGTATATTTATTTTCATATGAATTGTAGGGTTGTTTATGCTGCCATTAAGTACAGCCACTGGTGTTACCAAGTTCCCATTATTCCTCCCAAGCTGAGGTGTTCTGCTCTGTATATTCCAACATCCCTTTCTTAAACCAGAAGCAGTAAGAAATGATTATGTTTGCTTGCTGCTCTTTTCTGGCTCCATGCTGCATCTGAACACCTTCTTTCCCTTCTCATTTCCTTGCTGTTTTCAGCTTGCAAATGGTAGCTGTTTTCAGTGTCAGCCTTTTTTCTCCCTGTGGTCCCCCCTCCCCTCCTTTCTTGATGACAAAATTATCCTTCTCTTCTGAAAATCCAGAGTAATGTCACTAGAATCTTGGGAGCCATTGCATGTTGGTGATGGCGGCAGCAGCAGCAGCAGCAGGTAGTTGCTGTGGAAGTCAAGGCAGACTTTTCAGTCGTGCTTGGCTTTATAATAGCAGCTTCTTCCTCCTGGATTTGTCAATTTTGATTTTGCAATTCAGTCTGCAATGGCATGTGCTGTTTGCCTCCTGTCTGTTCTGCAAAATAAAAAGAGTCATTTTTTCTTGCAGGTGACACATTTGAAAAAGGAGCCTTCTCCACAACTTCCCTAATGGTTTGATGCTAAAATGGCATTCAGTGCTTAGATGGAACAGCCTTTAGGGACTGAATACTTTCAGGAATATTCCACATAATGCCAGCCTCAGCAGTTGGCTTCCTAGGACATGTGCTAAGCTCCCAGGGCTCTTGCAGTTTCCACTGATGACACTTGCTCTGCCTGGGCTTCCCTATTTCACCCCCTCCCAGTCTGGAATTCAAAGCAATGAAAGGTGAATAGCAACAGCTCCTCCTCCTCCGGCTGGCATCCTGTATTGCAATTATCGATTTGTAACCATTCAGTATTCACCTATGCTACATATTCTGTGGCCTTATTGCTATGATCATAAATGTCTCTGGAATCTGATAGGGAGGTGTTCCTAGAGGGCTGATCTACACAGCCCCCTCCTGCCAATGATCAAGGCTGTGACAATCAGAAGCAAGACCCCTCTCACAGCTCCTTGTTGCACCACAGAAGGCTGGAGGGGCTGGAAATATCCTGTTGCTGCACTCCAATCACCAGCAGAACCAACTTCCATCACTTTGAGTGGCTTCACAATTTGTTCAAAGTGTCAATAAGCATGAAGAATAGGAATGTTCCAATAGATTTGCGGGGGGGGGGGAGTGAGACTCCTTCAAATGAGCATATTGTGTGGACCTCCAGATGTTACTGAACTGCAACTCACAGGGCTGCTGTGAGTTGGCATTTATATGGAATGCTGGGAATTCAGTTCACCAATATTTGGAGGGCTACATTAATTCCAACCATAGTTTGCATCTTATTGTTAGCAGACCCACAGAAACAATGACAACTTGGTATGTCAACACATATATGTGTGTACCATCAGTTCAGTAGCTCTACTGTAGTTGGGACTAACTTTAAGATTCAGAACCAAGTAAGCATCTACTAGATCAGTAGTTCCCCATGGCTGTTGACACTCTCAAAGAAGTTAGCCGGACATGACTTACTTTTCCAGAAGCCACACTGATTCTTATTTGGCAAGATTTATCCTTCTGCATGCCTGGCATGCACATTTTTCTGGGACTAAACCTCACTGAATACAAGGTGACTTACTTCTATACAGGCGTACCTAAGATTACGTAAGTCATCTCTGCAGTCTTGATATGCCCACTGCAATTAACTTTGGTATTTATTAAAGCATGTAATCCTATTGCTGGGTAATTGTGGCTGTCAAAACAAAAAAAGGTCAGATTTCTTCCTCAGTATTTGTATGAAACTATTCTTTAAAAAAAAATGGAGAAACCTGCTGTCTGCTTACAAAGCAATATAAAGTTCAGCAATTTTTATCCACCACTTCTCCGTTTCAAGAATCATTCAAGATGTGTAGAGATGCAATAAAGAGGAGAAAGGGAAGGCGAGAGAAGGAAAAGGAGAATAGTGATTGGAAATAGAGACAGGAGAGAAATAATTTCCCAAGACACAAGTCAAAAACAGTATGTCGATGGCGAAAGGAAAGGTAGCAGGGACTCGTTTTGTTTAAAAGTCTGTTGCCTTCATAGTACACCTCTCGTGGGTCTGGTAAGGGTCTTGAGGTCTCTTAGTCAATGGCTATTGTATGGAGATGGAAGAGACAACAGCTTGTGTTAAGTCAGGTTTTGTCACTGAGGCAACTCAGAAGATGAGACACAGATCAGGAAATTCAGGGCATACCTCCTGGTGCCTCCTGCCCCAACAATGACCATGGCTTTATTTTAGAGTGTAGGAAATCTAGTAGTGTATCTTACAAGCAGAGTCATTAGTATCTGCAAGGTGACAAATAAGGTGAATAAAAATATATACACTAAGTTAACTGACAAATAGTAAAGATTTCTTAACATCTCATGGATGGAAGCTCTGTTACATATGATCTTCAAACATATGAGAGAGAGAGAAAGAGAGAGAGGAAAACTCCAAACTCCAAAATGGAGGACAAAGAAACTCAGAGTAACTACAGATTAAGGAACCAGCAAACAGGAAATTGGATGAGTATATACTATAACTAAACTCTTAGAGAGACAGCTATTGATTATAGTCATGTTAAGGTTGCTACCTGTAACACTTGGTCTGGTATAGTTCAAAGAAAGCTTTCATGTTTGTTCCTCTGATTACTTAAACTGGACCAAAGTGTTCATCAGATATGAAACTCAGAAGCTAGAGAATTACAATGACCTAATTCGTAATAGGAGGTTTTCCTTAAACTTAAATCTGGGATTGTAGATTGCAGACCTTTAGGTACCTCATTCATCAATGCTGAGATGTAATTAGATGGAACTCTTATTTAGACCTTGACAGGGAAGCTTTGAATGCTTCAATTCCCAATCTACCTGTTACAGAAATGAAATATAAGCACCATAGGGTTTTTTTATGTAAAGTATAAAGGCATAGATTTTTTTTAAGATGTTGAGTCATTGTTCGTGACCTGACTGTCACAGAAACACATGGTTTATAAGGAGACAATAAAAAAATGCATTTCAAGCCCACATCTTTTTTTGTAGTTAATTCTGAAAGAATTCATGTTGACTTGAAAGTGAACACTGCAAAAGCAAAATCCATACTGTTACACAACCCACACTATAAAAATGCAAATGCACCTTGAAGCATATGTTATTCATGAATCCCTTAAAGTATTCAATCCCTTTTTAAAAAGATACAAAGCTAAAGTAAGCCCCTCAGTTTGAAAAAGCAAGGGCACGGAATATGTATTTAAAAGGATAAATTATACATAAACATTGTTTATAATTTATTGCCTATAAAAGTTTTATCAAAGGCACAGGAAGACTTGGATGTATGCAAATACAGTGAGTAAAAATAAACATTTTGATAAGCCAAGCAGTGAAAATACACTCCATATTTTTATATATATATATATATGCTGCCTAAGAGAAAATGTCAAGAAATGGTGAAATCCAGTAGTCCCCCCTACACACACACACGTTTGTCTGTTTAATAATGTGTCATTATACTTGAAACAGTGTGCAGGCAAGGACAGTATAGTTCATTTCAAACAAGTTTTTGTTAACATGAACATGAGCCTACCTCTGCTTTCAAATCCTCTAGTGAAGCCCTTTTCTCTATCCCACCACCCTCACTAATGCACTTGGTGAGAACATAGGAGAGGGCCTTCTTGGTGGTTGCTGCCAGGCACTGAAACTCTCTTCCTAGAGACTTTACACTGGTATCTTCCTTGCTACCTTTTCATAGGCAAGCCTTTGAGGGTTGACTGCTCAGAGATGAAACACCTTAAATCTGTTGTGTTGCTTATATTTGTTGTTCTTCTTTTAATGGTTTGGTTTTAACAACTTTTATCTTTTAAAATATCTTTCTCTGAATCCAGCCTGTAAAGAGCCAAAGTCTGCCACCTCAACTTAGAGCCCCTCCTCTTCCAGAAGAATGCAAAGTACAATAGGAAACCTTTCTATCTCCCATAATGACCCCTGACATACAATAGTTTAAGGAGGACTGTGTGAGGGGAATTGGGGTTCTCCACCAAAATAGTCCCCATTCAAGTTATAGAGGTTACTTTAAATTACTCTGTGCAGGATTTGTTACCACACGGTGCCTCTCTTAATGTTGAGCTGCTAAGATTTTGACATTGCAACCCTACCCACCACATACACATACATGTACATCCACACACACACACAATTGCAAAATATGGCACACACACACACAAAAAAACACAAAAAAAAAACAGGCCCAGTGTTAAGCCACAATAGTCATTTTCATGACCAGTAAGTGAGCTGTTAACATGCCATACTACCTAACTAAACTTACCTGAGGCAGACTCTGAAAAGAACTCCCTGAAAGTCTTCAGAAGACATGAGATAGTGGTTTAGGCTGGAATTAATGTGTCAGATCTCTCAGGAAATTTGTTACATCAATCAACTAACCATCTCTGCTCTACTTGAAATTCAAATGTGGGAAATAACTAGCATAAATGTATACTACTAGCTGTAGCAGTTATCACAGAAAGTTCTGATACCGGTTACTGGGGTCAATTCTACTATACTCACGTCTTACTTAAGAGGTAATCATAATAGGGATATAAATAAAAATTGTTATCATAGGCAAGAACAAAAAAAATTACCTTTTTCTCCGTGCCATGAAGGCATCACCAAAAAACTACACAATTTGTGAAGACTATTCTGGTCATTTTTTGAACCAGTTTTGCTTTAAACAGTACACCACCATTCATTGTACATATTCATTCTAGAATGTTATACAGTTTAATATGTCACACTTTCAGCTTATGGCACAAAGTTCTAGCTGTAATCAAGTACTCACAGAGTCATGTCACTCATTTTGAGCAACAACATACAATCCAGATGAAAAGGAACCAAACAGAAACAGCTGGATCATCACAGTAGATACCAACCCAGATCCCAGCATCATGCCTAGCTGTAAGCCAGTGAGCTAGGAACATCTAAATGAAAGCTTCCAGTTATAGTTCCTTGAAGTTCCTCTACATCTGATTCCCTCCAAGGCAGCAGAAAACAGGCCTTCCCCCTCCTCTCCATGACAGCTCTTGAGGAATTTAAAAAGTATAACCTGCTATTTATATATTTATCTTATTTTTATCCTATCTTTTTCCCTTCATGGACTCAAGATCACTCACATCACTATCTTTCTCCCTTCATGGACTCAAGATCACTCACATCAGATAAAGACAAGATACACTAAAAAAAACCTGATTGATAGAAAGCTTAAAACGTTAAGTAAACATATCTATTTAAAAAGTAAATTAAATTGGTTAAAACAAATTCAATCATCACAAAAAATGCACCATTAAAAAAGGTCCACCTGCCACATTAGCTTAAAAGCCAAAGACTTTCCTAACAAATAGCTTTTTGCCTGCTGATGGAACAAGAGTAGACAGGGGAACCACAAGCCTCTCTTGGGAGGGAATTCCACAACTTTGTGGGAGTCCGTTGAATTTATGCCACTCAGCATTCTAAGTGTTCATCAGGTTCATCCTAATCAAAAAGGGTCCATGATTGTTCCTCAGTCTATTAAAGAAAATTATGTCTATAGTTAGAAACCTAATGGACTGAATCCCTAGTTCTGATTCACTCAGGATTGGTTATTGACTGGAAGAAATTACTTATATTTATATTTTGGTGTATCTATTTGAGCAACAGATATTGGAAATATGCAGAGAGAGAAGTCCATAAGCAAAATGGTAAATAAGTTAAACAAGTAACAATAAACATTGGAAAGAAAAATAATGTATTATTTCTAGCCTATGTAAATATGATTGACTTCTTTAGGAGTGAAAGATGCAGGTATGCACACACATTCCTTGGCCAGAATCCAATAGTATAGTTCTACTGGACACTGTCTCTTCCACGAGAATTAGTGATCCCACTTTCCTCTTGCACATTAAAAGTTTGCACATTAAAAGTTTGCTCGAAGAAATCCTTTGGAGCAGAGGCTTCTTCACCCTACACAATTGTAGCACTATGGTTCCACTTTAACTGCCCTGCTGACATTCTATGGAATCCTGGGTTTTTCAGTTTGGGGATGAGTATTTAGAATTCTCAGCTCAAAACTCTAGTGCTCCCTATTACAAACATGAGGATTCCGTAAAATGTTGCTATAGCAGTTAAATTGGAAAACAACAATATAACTGTATTGCATGAAAGGGTAGCTGTGGTTTTTCATGTTACAGAGGCCTTTTCCGCATGACACTTTTATAGCGCAATTATTCCACTTTCAACCTCCTAGGGAATCCTAGGGTTTGCAGCTTCGAGAGGGGCCAGGCTTCCCCCCTCAAAGCTGTAAACCCCAGGATTCCCTAGGAAGTTGAAAGTGGAATAATCACGCTATAAGAGTGTTGTGCAGAAAAGGCCCGAGATTGCAATAGGATGGGAAAAGGAAGGGAATGGATGGGAAGAAATTTCATTTCCATTTCAACTAGTATCAGCTGCCCAAGTATATTGTTGGATATTCTCCATTAAAATAGCATAGCACATCATTTAGAATATCCTTTGTGTTAGGAACCGAATTCACACACACAAATGTAACAGTGCGAATGCACTATTTATTAGGAGTGTGATACATAGTGCAGGACTTCAGTGAGCGAACTGGAAGCAATTAGCAAAATCCAAAACATTAAAAGCAAAGAGTTTCTCATCCCGCCCACAAGAGACCTTGGAGTTCTGGTTTCAGCCTGGCAGCGCTTATCACTACATTCCTAGCTTTGTATATCTAACGGTCTCTGGTTCTCATACCTTGTTACAACCAAGCTGCTAATTAACTCCTACTACATGTCCCATAACTGAAATATGGAGGGCTACCTGACACTTTGTCTAACTAACCAAGCGGCTGTAGTCCATACAACTAGTGGACCTTTGTAAGTCTGTATAAGCTGTTGATGAGGCTGATTTTCCTTTCTGTCAGATACAACTGTTATTTCCCTTTCTATGACAAATTATTCAGTAGAGTAAGCAAGCAATACTACAGTTCTTCCCGAATACTTCTGCGAAGTTCACCAAGCCTGTGTGCACAGAATGCTATGAACACTCTGCCCATCTGCTGTTTGGTCACAGAGAAGGACTCAGTAACCTGCAACATGGAAAAGCACAGCAGAATAACCAAATCTATAGTTCAACATTCATTGTAATATTGATGGTGCAAAACTTTTCTAAATAATAATGAAAAAATATTTTATCTATGATGTCATCAGAAATTATCACTGAGTTTAAATAGCTCTGTGAGGATATAACCAAACTGATTTTTCTCAGTGATTTCTCTTCAGTTTAATAATTTAATTTTAACATTTCTAGACTAGACTGTGTTGTTGTGTGGGTTTTGCAGGGCAGTGAGAGAACCTGCTGTGTTGTTCTTCAGATCAGTTTTTTTATTAAAAAAAAATCAGAATCTCAGATGCTATCATACATTCATCTGTCTGAAGTACCCTGTTCTTAAAGGAATATTCAACATCACAGAGTCAGTGTTAGTCTCCTCAGTGGAACCTGCTGAGTGCTTCAGAAAAATCTGAGAATATTATTCTGTCTCATATTCAGGCCTCACCATTTGATAAGCAGAGCATCTGTCCAGGGTGATGGATATATCTGACATATGCTTTATATAACCTGGTTTGAAGTTATTGTTTCTCCCACCCTCTCCATAGGCTCCAGGCAGTACTGACAATAAGAGGAGGAGGAACAAATAAGAGCACCTGAGCAGCAACAAGGAAGATGGTGTGTGTATTATCTATTCCTTAAGCTCTATTCATAAGATAAGAGGAGGAAGGTAGGCAGGCAGCGTATAGATCTAATTCACATAGTGTAAAGACTCTCAATTGCCATGGTCAGTCATTTCATTTAAGAGCCAACCCTGAAGCTCAGTTGAGTTTTTTCCAAATCTCAACTGCACTTTCTTCACATACTTGTTTGGTATCAAGTTGAGAGATGTTGTATTTTATAGTTTTAAAAAATCCAATGTTTTTAACGCATTTTTCCCTAATTCATGTATTTATTTGTTCACTTTTCTGCAGTTTACATATTTTTGCTCCTTTAACTAAAGCATGTTTCAGAGTACTTTGTTCTTGTTTTTTTTTTTTAAAAAAAAACATGGTTCATTTCAAACAAATGGCCTTTAACCCTCATGAATGACTGAATATTGGAAGCAAGGTGTATAACTCTGGAAGTGCAAAGATGCTATTTCCCTTCGATCTGTGAAGCAGCAAAATTTATATTTGCAAGAGAAACACCATCTTATCCTTCACCTCAGGCAGCAAAATGTCTTAGGCTGGTTCTGTTTCCTATAAAGATAACACTGATAACACCTTCCAAACAATATTATAAGGTACTTTTGATGTCTCTTAGCTAGCTTTCAAAAATGAGAGAAAACTGTGCTATTCGAACAAGAGAATGTCAAGAACAAACTACTCTGAACAGCATCAGATAGACAGGGAAGAGTTTTTCACTCTTCATCAGTCTGCCATTTATATAAGAACACAATAGTACATGCTTCTGCATTGGGTTAAAAATACAATAAATAAACACACTCTGATAGTCAGGAAGATAGTGCTGCTGCCATCTCCTGAAGTTCTGGCTCCTTCGAGGAGGTATACTGAGTAACAGAAAGAAGAATAAAGATGTCCTTGGGGATGGAGGAACATGAAGATACACACTTGTATGTTACATATGTTCTCCCCCAGCTTTTCAGGGAGTAGGCAACAGGTGTAGTCTATGCCCACTCACAGGTTTGAGAGCCTAGCATTTTATGACTGAGGAGTCAGCCATGCAGTTCACTGAGCTACCCTGGCCTACTCACTATTAGTAGCATCTTTCTAGTCCACCGTAATATCCACTGATTCAAAGCAGACTACAGCCATTTCCACACTACACTGCTACTACACTACAATGCTACTCTTCCACCTTCAACATCATGTGGAATCCCGGGCTTTGCAGTTTAGGGAGGGGCATTTAGAATTCTCAGCCAGAGAGCTCTTTGGCCTCAGTAAACTCCAAACACCAGAATTCCACAGAATGTTGAAAGTGGAATAATAGCACTTTAACAGTGTAGTGTAGAAATGGCTTCTTTTCTTTGTTCAGAGGACCTTTTTGTCAGCCACCCCAGACTGTGGAATGACCTGCCAGAAGAAATTTGACATCAAAATATGTTGGTTGAATTTTAAAAAAGTACTAAAGCCTTATCTCTTCTGGCAGCTCTACCCAGTCTAGTTTTAATTGTGCTTTTAATTGTAATTTTAATCATACTTTCAGCTGTATTTTAATTGTACTTTTACCTATGATATATTTTAATTATAGTATATTTGTACTATTTGTTCTATGTATTTCAACTACATTTTTTTAACTTTAATAGGATTCTAGCCTGTCTTTGAGCCTATCATACTTCATACAATAAAAATGGAGAAGGCAACCACTGATTTGTGTTTTTAATCTTGTCCTTTGAAAGATAAGATTTTAAAAAAACACAAACAAATTGATTGAATGTACCTTGAACCATGCAAGTGGTTTCTGTTACTAAAACAAGCTTGATTCATTTGCTGCGTTTTTGAAAAGAAATCACTCAATGTTAGAGATCTTTTAGAGACAACTAATATTACCTGGTGAGCCATTCTACATTCTGAAAGCACTTTCCCTTCATGTTGAAACATAGGCCAGTAGTTATTAAGCTAAAGGACCACATGAAGGTGGATGTTTTATTTCCGTATTTTGCAATCTATTGTGCACCTAAAATGTTCTCATGTGCTAAACTCATCCCTTTCCTACAGGGCTGATGTGATCGTCAACCAACACAGCAGCTTTTCTGTCACCATATTACAGCTCCCAAAACATCAGTAAATCTTCCATTTTGCATTTATTGCACAATTTAATATTTATTATCACCAGAATTGCCACATGTCTAGCCAACGCAGATAAAATTTGAATGAATTTTTCTCTCAGTAGTGTAGTTCCTTCCAATCCAACATGTGGTAGTTCTATTGAGCAGAAGATAAACAAATGCATGGTTTGCCTTGATTTCAAATCTAGCTGTGAATGCACCACTATATTAATTATTTTTGCATGCATCTTGAAAATAGAGAACAATGTAAAATATGTATCTGTCGTACAGAACACACACAATCCATTTCATCCCATGTATATATGTGAATAGGTGAGCTACCAATTTCCCTTTTAGGAAGAATTCTTAATGGATTGGTCTTTCAGAGGTCCTTTCAACTGTGGGGGAAGCTTGTCAGGGCAGACAGGGCTCCTGAAACACAATGAAGACTTAAAAGGGTCCCTGAAGACCAGACTTCACGAAGATATGTAGGCTTCCAAGGAAGCTTAACTAGACTAAGTTTTTTTGTTGGTTTGCTTTAAGGTAAGTAATGGTGGAACAGACAGAGGAATTCAAAAATTAGGCCAGATTTCATGGTCATGATGTCAGAAACCAATCCTAAGATCTCTTTCACATTATACCATTATAGCACTACGGGGCCACTTTAATTGCCATGGCTCCTATGGAATCCTGGGATCTGTAGTTTCATGAGGTATTTGGAATTCTCTGCCAGAGAGACAAGACAGCATCAGCTGGCTACAAATCCCAGATTCTGTCAGATGCAGCCATGGCAGTTAAAGTAGTACCAAAGCACTACAGTTCTGTACTGTGAGAGACAAGATGAAGGTTCCAAAACAGCAACACTATCATTAAAACTGGTGAGATCCTGATTACTGAATCCTTACTTACATTCCACAGATGAGCCATAGTCCTATTCAGGCAGAATGAACATATTTCTTTAAACATACAGGTGAGTGCCAAGCAGACCCATTTTCTGGCATTACCTAGTCCCTTCTTTCTGCACATGCAAGCACCAGACTCCCAGAGAAGAAGTCTTCGTCCATTCAACTGCATGTGTGGAAAAATTTCCCTTGCACATATTTTTGCTATACACATGGACACCTGAGGGAGGGACTCTATAATACCAGGGGATTAAGTTGCCCGGTACAGCCCCACCATATATTTTAGGATGGACTGTCAATCACATTTTGACAGGTCTCATTCTTATCATTTATTTCTTCAGTGTTCTATTTAAAAGCCATCCTTCATCTTTATCAGGATGGCCTACAAATATAACTAAATCAAATAAAAGAATAAATCTGTGTTCTCACAACAAACATGGAAGAAAATAGCAGATGCAGTGAAACAGGACCAGACAATTAAAATGCCTTGACTTAACAAAAATGATTTTAAGCTAGTGCTGAAAAAAATGCAATATTGTGCCAGTTGGTCCTTCATGGAGTGTGTGTACTTAACTTGGGGTACTGTTGCCAAGAAAGGTCTCCCCCTTGATGATCTTGTTACCCTTTTTATTGGGGGTCCCGGGAGGGACTCCTAAATAACCAAACAACAACATACACTTTTGGGGAAAATTAGCTGAAGCACTCACTTAAGCTAACAAGAGGCAGGGTAACTTTGCAGGATCTTGCAGCCCTATGTATACGGGGTCAGGCTAAAACAAGAAGCACACCAAAATAGGAAATTAACTGTGATTTTATTAAATACAGGCAAACAGTGTATGCAACACACTCACACAAGTAACTATAGAAAATAAAGGTGTTAGCAGTATAGAGGAGTTTGAGGGTTTGTTGAATTGGGTGATATTACACCTGTCCAAAGCCCGGGATGGATCACAGCGGAGGTCTGTAATCATGCAGGCTCAGATGGAGACTGAGGGGAAAGCTCGGCAGACGAAGCAGCAGCAAGGCTGGATGGAGGTACAGAGCGATCCGAGGAAGCTCTCGGAACTGGGAGTTCTTATAGGGAAAATATGACTGTGGGCTAGTCTGTACTTGGGAGAGAACAATGAGGTTTGGGTGCGAGCCAATGTCTCCGAAAGGTCAGAATTTAGCATGATTGAATTAAGTCCAAATTGACAATGGAATGGCCAGTATGCAGATGCAGCTCACTTGGGCAGTTAAGCATTTAGCTCATCAAGTTACCTGCTCGTGGCAAGGGGCTCTTTGTATTAGCATGCATCTTTAATGAGGTGTTTGTCTAGGGAGGTCTCCTAAAGCAAGATCTAGCTGAGTCTGGCTTGCCTAGGTGGAGAAAGGAATGTTCAGCAATTAATGGCCATGCCTAGTTCTGTGCTTGTTCGGGGGCCTCACAAACACGTGGCTGAGGATGGCAAAATGGGGCTGAATTGTGATACCAAAATGATATCTAATATCTTCCGAAGCCAGGCCAGTTCACAGTGATAACAACCTTATGTATTTACTGAAGGGTCTATCCTGATATTCTTATATTCAATAGTTATTCAGCCTTTTTAACAAAGATGCCATAGTCATTTGTTGAATTCAAGCCTGACAATGTGTTTTGGGGGCTTGGGTTAAAATATGAGCAAGAAGCAGCTTATTCTTTGATGTAGTCATTCATCAGATGACAAACTTAGCTTAGAAGGCTTCTTTTGAAAATTGATCAGTTATCATTCCAAAAGGGAGTTGTAGTTAGCTGCCATTGCAGTTATAGTTTAAAAGGTAAACCTTCATTTTCCCATTTCTCAGAACTGAAATAGGTACTTTTAGTTTTTTCAAAAAAAAAAAAAATCAGTATGCTATAAGCTGCTGCCTTGTGATGCGGCGAGTAGTGCACCAATGGGATGGTGGATCTACTCAGGATTTTAGCCCAAACTTCAGTCTGAACTGATCTGGAGGATAGGCCTCAACACTTTGGATAGTTCCTTCAAAATATGGACACAATTCACTTGGAGAGGGTTCACTGCTCCATTAACATCAGTACCACTAGCTTCCACTGGTATAAAGCATATTATATTCCCACCTTCCTTGTCATCAGCTCAACATCCAAAAACAGAGCAAGAGCAGCACTGAGGACCACTTGCATCACTTTGTGAGTGCTAGAAATGGAAAGCATATTCAGAATTATTTTTAAAATAGTTTTAAAAAATAGCATGGAGAAACATAGGCCATTTCTGCACGGTGGACTTAAAACGGCGCAGTGTGTCCTCTCACGGAGGTCATCTGCACCTTGGAGAAGACTAGGTCTGGACTACTTACCTCAGATCCACACCTCAGTCCACCCCCAACTGGTCCTCCATCACGCTTTTTAAAGAATGGAAAAAACAGGTTTTTCATTTTTCCAGAGCATGCCATGTTGTACCTGCTCCCTTGCGCAGATTCACAGGCTTGCACCAATGTGAGCCTGCAACCTGTGGAGGGCGGGCTTTAGGTGTGGCGAGCTTCGTGATTGGTCGGGACCCACGAACAACCGGAAGCCACCATTTTGGAAGCCGGAGCAGTGTGGATCTAAGACCTCGCACTGCTCTGATTCACCGTGGACGAGACGAGGAGCCTTGTGGGAGGGCTTAAGGGACAGTCCGCATTGGTCCATGCCCAGAAAGATCTGGTAAGTACCGGCACGGAGCAATTCCCTCGCCTTGTGCGGAAATGGCCCTGGTCTGGCAAGAATCTTCTCTGTTTGGAACTTACTCTGTACAAAATTAGCCATATTGTGTCTGTGTGTGTGTGTGTGTGTGTGTAATGTACGTGTGTGTGTGTGTGTGTGTATTTGTATATATATATATTGGCAATTTTGTACAGAGTAAGTTCCAAACAGAGAAGATTCTTATCAATCCAGGTTTCTCCATGCCAGGGCTTCCTGAATATCCAGCAACACCTTTTTTTAACCATTTTGAAAATAATTTATGTGCAGGAAAGGCTGTTTACTGCATAAGAAATGTTTTCTATGCAGCAAACAGTATTTTCTGCACAGAAAAATGTGTTTCCTGCACAGAAACAGCTATTTTCTCTGCAAAAAAGTTCAGATTTTTAAAACAGAATTAGTCTCATACTGCAAATGTTTCGTTTTTAAAGGCATTCTCATAGTAGGAAGAAAAATATTAAAATTATTTGCTGCCCTCTTCAAGAATGAAATTTGTGAGGAAGTTTATCCTTATATACTGCTGTACATACCTCTGTAACTACAAAAGTAACTTCTAAAGGTACAGCAGCTCTGCAAAAGAAGTGATATCACTTTGTAGGTTATCATTGTAATATAATTCAGCTATGCCTTGATTACTAAAAAGGAATTTATTACAAGTAATCTATTATTTGTAACCAGTCATTTCCAGATTCTAACAGTAACCTATCATTGAAGTCCTTCCATTTCCCCAAGATCTCTAGGTTCTTCCTCCCCAACCCACTTTGGATCCTGGAGCCCCACTAAACCTCCATATCAAAATCATTTGTATAAGTTGTGAATTTGGCTTGGCAATAAGTCAACCTATTTCCCAATCTATGCGGGAAAGATCTCTGCTTCTTACTGTGTCATTCTGAGGCAAATCACAGTGGATCATTAGTGCATTCTATAGTGAGGACCTGAAATGCTTTCTTAAATTCATTAAGTGAGATAAACAGATTATACTGATATTTCCCAGGTTAAGATTATTGGTGTAAAAAAAAAGAAAAATTTATCTAGCATCTTCCTGTAGGTTTTTTTTTTTAATCTAAACACAAATTTCCCTAAATAATTATCGTACAGAAGTCCTGATATCCACGCATCTGCCAGCGTGTTGAAGCTATGGCTATACTAATAAAATTCTACAGCCTGTTTAATAAGTGAATATTCATCATTCTAATTCAGTAGGTTATACACACCGGATTTGTGCTAATAGTAACACAGACAAGAGATGCCTGCAGAAGCAGCATGTTTTCTTCTTTACATGCAGCTCCTGGTTTCAACATATTTTGCTATTCAGAAACACAGAAGCAGCCTCTCCCCAGTGAGATTTTTAGATTCACCCTCTATAAAATCTGTATCAAGGAAGCAGATAGTAACAAGCCTCAGTGATTTATATTGTTATTATGTGCCAAACATTTCCATGGCATATACAAGGATATGAACTTCTAGGGGGAAAAGGGAAGGGATTTTTTTTTTCAAAAAATGATCCATTTGCATTCAAATGTGTTATATGCAGACCCACACAATTTTTAGTGTGGCACATCTTACAACATTGTATTGCTCTATGCAGTGTCTGAGAAAGGCAGCCAGCAGACACCCTTTATTTCCTCCCTATTATTAGTATAGATTTAACATTTCATCTAAGATCATATCTCCCTCTACAAGCATACCTGACTTTAAAGATCTGAGAAGGGCTTTTCTTGGCTCCACTACCTTCACAAATACGGCTGGTAAGGACCCAGGAAAAAAGCCTTCCCAGTGACTACTCCCAGGCTATAGAAATCTCTGCCAAAAAAAGGCTTGGCAGATCCCCTCCTTACTCTCCTTTCATCAGCAGGCCAAAACCTTTTTATTTAAACAGGCCCTCAGTTTTTAATCAGTTGGGATAGTGCAATGGGTAGATTTTAATCTGCTCTTAATCGTGTTAAACAATTAACTTTTAAATGGTTTGTTTATTGATTGATTGGTTGATTTGTTATTTATTTATTTATTTATTTATTTATTTATTTATTTATTTCAGGATGCTTTCAGCTGTATTGTTTTAATGTACAATGTTAGCTTCTTTGTATCCCTAATGGGAAAAATGCAGAATATAAATTCAATAAATATTAATTATCATATTAATAGACATTACACAATTCTTACATCACCTACTGAGTTATGTATCCATAACCAAGTAATATCACTTGGTCCGATGCACACCCTCTAGCATCCAAACTGGGCAAAGAAATCTGTTCAGCTTCCAATTGGGGCACAACGAGAATGACATTTCAACCCCAATTTGACCAGCAGGTAAGGCTGAAATATGGGCTTGCGACAGGGGGCCTGCTTCCAATTTTCACAGCCTTACTTACTGCCCTACATAGTCTGAAGCATCATCTTCCTGATCAGCAGCTAAACTGATCTCCTTAGCTTGATCCAGCTTCTGTCTACACTGTTATAGCGCTATTACTCCATTTTCAACATCCTATGGAATCCTGAGGTTTGAAGTTTAGGAAAGGGCATCTAGAATTCTCAGTCAGAGAGCTTTTTGGCCTTGGTAAACCACAGACCCCAGAATTCCACAGGATGTTGAAAGTGGACACTATGGCATTATATGCATGTTAGATGTTGAGATTTACTGTGTAGTCATAATGTAATAGTTACATATGGTGTGGCCTTTGATTCAAATAGTACAAACTTTGAATCTGGATCCAATCAGGAGCACAGAAAAATTTTCCAGGTTTTCAGAAGATATCCTTGAAACAAATTCTGGAGCAGCCTGTGCTGGTTTCATAGACAAATAATATTATAGTGTTATAATAATAATGATTCACTATCACAGATTTTAGTATTGCATCTATAGTATCATGCCTTTAAAATGCCATACAAATAAATTAAAACTTATTTAATGTACTAGTTCAAAAAAACTAGCTCACCAAAAGTTTTCAATACAGTTCTCAGTTCAGGTATTGCATTAAAGAAATTCATAAATCAGAGAAAGTTATATATAAAAATGGATATGTTAGGGGGTGCTTTACATGACATTACTTGTGAAATTTAATACAAAACTGTGTATGAAAATAAATCTGAAATTTCATGCATTTTCTAAAAAAATTTGGAAAACTAGATGGAGTAGGTTTATTATTGAATACATATAAAACTGACACAGAATGGATTAAGATGCCTGGGTAAAGACTGAAAAATGAGCAGAGCTGTGCTGCTCTAGATAGAAGCTGGCCTCATTCATAATGCTCTTTAATTTCATTGATCATAGAAATGGGTCATTTTTCAGTATACTTCTCCAGGATATCAGGAAACACCAGCTAATATTTACCTCTCCCTCCTACCTATTTTGTGGAACTTTATCTTGATGATAAAGTAGAGCCTGGTCTTCTGGAGGAATGTAGTAGCCATTTAGTAACACTGATCTAATCATGACTTGATCTCTAGCCATCACTACAACTGGCTATATTTTCATTTACAGATATTCTTACTATGCCTTTTGATCCAATGCTTTAATCATTTAACAATTTTGCCATTTTATGAAGTTTGAAATCCACATTCCAAGAAAGACAAAGCTTCCTTGGATATCATGGACTTTGATTGCACCACCAGCTTCCAGCACTGTAAACACCACAATTCCTCAGTCCTAAGATTGTCATACTAATTGTGGGTGGGTTAAATGGAACAGAATGACCACTTTATCCAAGCAAAACAAAACAGGCAGATGAGTTGACAGAAAGGCAAGTGACTACAATAACCCATCCCATCCCAACTTCATTTTCTTTCTGATGTTTAACTAAGCTAAATGAAAAACTGTTGTTTTGGCCTGTAACCACATATCTGCTAAAAATGCTGGGCTCTGCCCCTTGGCACCATCGCTGGATCCAATCTAATTCCATTCAAATACCAGATTTTTAATTATTATTATTCCCAGATCTGGCAACCGAACTGGATTTTAATCTTTGCCATGTTTGCTGCTGCTGCAGACTATGCAATACCTTTTTTCAACATGCTGATGGGATTATCAGCATTTCATTCAGCTAGAGTAAGGCAGATAGAGATGGTTTGTACGCATAGATTTCATTCATTTGTTTTGTTTAAAATAAAAATTCTGCTCCATCATTTAGTTAATGAACTTCTGAACCAGTTTACAAATTGAGAAGCAAAACAAAAGCAGAATCTGCAGACCAATCAGCACCCAGCTGATAAAATGAGCAGCTAAAGGCAGCAAAATGATAGTATCACTTATGAATTAAATAGCAAAATTCTGTGCATGTTCTGTTGTAAATAAGCCCCCCTGTGTTCAGTAGGGCTTATTCTTAAGAATGTCTGCATAAGATTAAAATGTAAGATTTCAAAATTTCATCTCTGTTCACCTCAGGCACTGGGAATCACAAGCAGGGCCAACCTAAGACAGTGTCAGTGGACAATTTTCAGGCCTCATTCTCAGAGGCCTCTTCCACACAAGATGTGAAAAGAGGTTCACACTGTTTCATTTAAATAATGCAGTTTTCCTTTGTTGCTTTCTGAACACCCCCCAATTTAAAGAGTTTTCCTGCAGAGGAGTGCAAGTTTGTGCATCCGCACTATGTCCCCGCCCCGCTGGCAACTCCCCTGGCTGCCCTCACTCTGCCCAGGCAGCCATGATTGGCTGTGTTTTTTGTTGTTGTTTTGTTTTGGGTGGTTCCATTTGCGCATACCTATGTAGGTATGTACTGCGTACCTACCTACAGCCTTACAGCCCACCCTTCACTGCCCACCAATGTGCATTAGTGCAGATGTATGTTTCCACATCACTGCAAAAAACCAAATTTATTTCTCTGTCAGAATGTGAATCAGATTTTTTTCCAGTTTTCAAATACAGTGCTTTCCCACCATGTGGTGGGGAATTAATAGCGGATTCCATGAAGAATGACAGAAAATAACACGAGGCTACTTCACTCCCATGTGCAGAACAATACAACGCTACAACACAATAAACCATGGTAATGACTGTGTGCAGAAAGGGCCAGAGAGCAGTGCAGGCAGAAGATGGGGGAGCAACCCTGGTTTTTACTTTGTGCTTTGTTTTCCACTGTTACCAGTGTTATGATGGTAGCAATGGTAGAATAGACTCCATGTTTATTTCCCAAAATGTCCCTTGCAATAGTGCTGTGAGATCTCCAAGTCTTGTTCCCAGTGGCAAGAGGGCTGCTGATAACTGCTACTAATAACGATCCATGGGTATTACATTTCAGCTCATCATGCATATCTCCAATCATGTAAGTACCCTCCATTTTGTCACTTGCAACTGGAGTAGTTGAGGAAACTGGTCATTTCATGCTAATTCTGACAACTGGTTTTTCCAAATGCTTTCCACATTAGTCCAAGCAGTGTACGGTGGGGAAGATAAAGTCTTAAAGAAATTAGAGGACTTTGTTTTCAAAATATAATATCTCCAATTCCTCTCGACCTTCAATGCTTCAGGGAATTATTTTACCATAGGAAGCTTTTCTGCTGCTTCATTCTTCAGACTTTGAGACCTAAAGTCCTTATCTTTGGCAGCATAAAAGACAAGTTTAAAGAGCTGAAACAAACACTTCCAGCCTCTCTGCCCCATTTTCTCCCTCCAACTTGTTTTTTCGCTGAAACTCTGCTTTGCTATTGGGATTAATTGTCAGAGAAGGAAAGGCTCAGCTGGATCTCTTTTTCTGACCTAGGCAGTGCTTTCTAATTTGTAATTTGTCTTTGGGATGCATAATTTCAGGCTTTATGGTACAGAAATATCCTGAAACAGACTGGGCTCCCTGGTGACGTTCAGCTTCCATATATCAAGACAGCTGTGCGCGCACAAAAGTGTTCTGAGCAGAACCATAATGCATGTGTTATTCCATTTAATTCCTGACTTCCACATTTCAAGATTAGTTTAGCAATAAAAATGTCAAATATATACCTAATTGTATCATAATAAATGCAGCATTGGGGTAGACATGCTATATAAATTGAGAATAATCCATTAATTATAAGAAAGCTATGACTACAAATGAATAATTTCCCATAAACTAGGGAGCACTGACTTGCCAAAAAGAGCAATTTTAATGGTTTTGTAATGAGATTAGACCAGGGTTGCCTTGCTCTTGTGCAGTTTTCCTAAGATTTGTACAACTACAGTTTAGAAAGATATACATGCAACTATATTTCTCTCCCCCCTTCATTGAGTCTTATTCTCCAAACTTGTACTGCTCCATCTATCTATCTATCTATCTAAGAACTCATTTTGGCAGTTCCAAACAAATGTCTTTACTAGATGTAGCCTCTGGGAGCAGTTCATAGGCCCCCTCTTCAAAGCGTGTCACCAGACTGCCCTCCAATCCCAACCATAAACAAGTGGTAAACTGATAGATGTCCCACTTCTTCAGCAGCTGTTAACCTGCCCCCTCTCCATCTGGTCTGGGAGCATTTGCTTCCTCTCACCAAAACATCAGCCACTGCTGGTGCCTCCTCCTTCATTTATATCCCACCTTTCCCCCAATAAGGGGACTCAAGGAAGATTACAAATTATTAAAACCAGTACAATTTAAAAACATTAAAAAAATAAAACAGCTGATATATGCGAGCAGCTAAAGGCAGCAAAATGATAACATCGCTTATGGATTAAATTAAATGTTATAAATGCTCTCTATAGCATCTACAGAGTTAAAATCATTTAAAATTCACTAAAAAGCAATATTAAAAAAAATGGCAGGGCATATCATTGAAAGCCCATCACAGTCAAGAAAGTTAAGATAAGAAAGTTCTGATTTGCCAGTGGAAAGAGAACATGAAAGGAGCTATCCTAGATAGAATTCCAAAATTTCCTAAATGGTTCTTCCTTTTTCCTACCATAAAAAGCCTGAGGAGACAGTGGGACAGAAAGAAAGCTCTCTCTTAAATATGCCAGAGCTTGAACAGCTCATATGAGAAGCTATCATTCTTCAGTGTTAAACCTTAAACCTCCACAGTTGTCAATGGAGAAGGACATCAGAAGATATTGTGCCTTCAGTGTAGGTCTACATCCTGAACAAACCCAAAAGATTTTAGGTCCAGTGCAAGGCCAGTTGTGGATTTTCATGTTAAATTTGGCTTTTTAGTTGTATGCACAAAATAATGCCACTCACACAGGCTGCGTCAAGTGACAGAAAGTTTGTATACTGTGAAAAAGGAATATAAGCCTGGTTGTTTCCACATGGCTAAGGCCAGTGCCTATGGCTGTGCTATTTGGCACAGTAACAGTTATGGGGTAGAGTTTGTGTATCCTCTTGCCATGCAGAATGATCAGCCTTAGATCAGGCTGTGGTAGAAGAAATAAGGAACAAGGTCCAATACTTAACGGGTGAATGCTAGTACAAAGAACATAAGAATGGGAATCCTTCAAGATATTAGGTGAAGACTTTCCCAAATTCACATTCACAATATTTTTTTTCTTTTTTCACTATGTCTTACAAGTCTGCTTTCCTTGACAAATTCTAGTCTTTCTGTCTCCTTCCTTCCTTCCTCCAATCAGAGGGAAGGGAGATGTAGTTAAGCAACATGATACACTTTTTATGCTTTTGCACTAATCATAGCTCAATGTCATCTATATCTTTAGTTGTGCAGTGGAACAAGTAGTGTTACTATTAGTGTTCCTCTTACTAATAGGATTATCTGATCAAGAGCATCCCAGGTCTTGATATGAAGAAAATCTCAGACCTAGGAGTGGCACCACACAGCAATAAGCAGTGTTCTAGTCCTGAGATTCTTCCCTCACCCTGAAATTCAGTGAAAAGAGATACAGGTCCCTGCACCCCAGGACCCAGGCCTGAGGTAGCACTATCTGGCATCCCAAGTCTAAATGCTTTGAGTTCTTATAGATTTATATTAAAGAGGTTTTTTTTTTTAAAAAAAAAATAGTTTCAAATTAGGAAACATTACTAGGCATTTGTTTGCTTTTGACTTATATTCATTGCTGTATCATCAGTTAAATGCAAAGAAATTTAGTGTATCAATAAAAAATTTAAATCCACTACAACTGGACTATTTTCTGCTAAAGAATACCATGCTGGCAAGCATTCACGGTGATTTCTAGTGTTTTAGTAACCACATGTCTCTTTTTAAGAGTGTGCATTTAGGCTTCAATAGAAAATATCTTCTGTATTCCAGTCATTAATTACAAAACACATACAGCAGAACTGTTAAGTAACTGTGCCACATGTGTGGCCTTCATCAGCAATTGGATAGTTAATTTCAAACAAAACAGCAGGTCTGGCCTGAACAAAACATCATAGACACTGCCACTCTCTCAAACAAGCCACCTTCTTCATTAGCCTTCATTAGGAAACAGTCCAGAACTGAACTGCTGCATTAAAAAGGGGTTGAGGGTTGAAGGAGCCTAGAAGTGACCACTAGTATAATAAATGATGGATTTGGAGCTTTTGATTAGATGTTTTAGTCATTTAATGTATGAGATAGTACATTTTATTAGCAGAGTTCACTGAATGTGACAGTCCATTAATTGTTTGTTTACTCTATTTATATTGATTGTTACCACCATGCACTGGCCTGGCCTTTGGTGAACCAAAGATATCATTTTGATATTGCAATTCGGCCCTGCTCTGCCACCGGTCGAGTGTTTATGAAGCCCGCCGAACAAGCGCGAAGCTAGGCATGGCTACTACTTCCTGCTCCCACCAAACCAAGTCAGATATTGCCAGATCAGCTTTAGGGGACCTCCCGAAACAAACACCTTCATTACAAATACACGCTATCACAAAGAGATCCTCTTCCCTGAGAGGATACCCTGGCGAGCTGAGTGCTTAACTGCCGAGCTAGCCATATCTACATACCGGCCATACCATTGTCAATTTGGACTTTAACTCAATCATGCAAATTCTGACCTTTCGGAGGCTTTGTCTCCAGCCCCAAAACTTATTGTTTTCACCTGAGACCAGACTAGCCTGCAGTTGTTCTTTCCCCTATAAAAATCCCCCTCTCTGAGAGCTCTTTGGAACTCTCGCCAGATCGCTTGGATTTCATTCTGCCTTGCTGCCGCTCGGTTCAGCAGATTCCCCTTGGCTGCCTCGCTGGGTTTCCTCTTCTACAATTGGCTTCCCCAGGACTGCAGGACAGGTGGTGTATCACCCATTCCCCCTTGAACTCTATTTTCCTTTTCTAGTTAGGAGTGTGTTTGTGCTTTTCTTTAATAACTGTTTAATAAATTGTAATTGTTGTTTGAACTATTTGTCTCCTCACTGACCTGACGCTGTAGACATAGGGTAAAAGATCCTGCTGTGTTACCCTGCCTCTCGTTAGCCAAGAGAGTGCTCCAGCTAATTTTCCCCATCTTGCTAGGTTTGTTTGGTTATTTGGGCATCCCTCCCGGGACCCCCAATTCACGGGGTAACATGATCTCATCCCAAAAGTTTAGGTAACATAGGCCTAAATACTATTTTTAGTTCTGACTAGAGGAGAGCCATTCAATTAACTGGATCTACCTATATGTTGACTCACCATTCAATAACTAATTGAATATGTCTACTCTAGATGGGACTAATCATAGCTTTGAAAGATGTATACACATCAACCAAGTCCACATTTGAGGAGTCTTCCTTTAATCACTTCCATATATGATCTATGTCTTCTTCATCCTCCCTCACCCCTTTTATTTAAATAAGCTGAAATCTATTCTCTGTGTGTGTGAATGTTTTAGGCCATTTCTACACTACACTGTTATAATGCTATTATTCCACTTTCAACATCCTGTGGAATTCTGGGATTTGTAGTTTACTGAGACCAAAGGGTTCTCTGGCTGAGAATTCTAAATGCCCCACCCTAAACTACAAACTCCAGGATTCCATAAGATGTTGAAAGTGGAATAATAGTGCTATAATAGTATAGTGCAGAAAGGCCCTTAAACTGCATAAATTTTGGTTGGTATTCTATGGGTTCTAGAGATGACTCATTTAATCAATAGCTGAATCATGAGTCAACATAGAGGTTGACTCACATTGCTGTTACATTGATTCAATGGATCTGCAGTAGTTGGGGCTAACAATAAGATTCAAGCCTTTGAGTATTTATTTGAATCTACACACATCTTCTTTGCATCACCAACACTGACCTAAGTAGAATGTACACCCTGAAAGTGTGCAGATTTTCCTGTGTGCATATCTGTAATGTGCATATTTTGTCAGATGTGTTTGCAGCTTTCCAAATGGTGCAGATTTAGGACTACAAACTGCATCCTGTCCATGTCTAGTTTGGACAATGCAGGCTGAGAAAATCTTGCATAAAATGTCTGGTAGAGTGGATTGCTTGCACTACCCACTCAGTATAAAACTTTTCAGAAATGTTAAAAGCTAATTTCCATATCCTCTGATCTGTGATCCCCCACCTGCCAAAAAAGTGCAGGAACTAAAGAAAAAAAAGAAAAGATAGGAAAAGTTCCATAGACAAAATAAAGTATGGATATAACACAGAGAAAATACAGGTCTTATCCCATAATATATCCCAGTCTTCACATTACTCAAGTTAATGGGAAAAGACCAGAAGAATATAAAGCAGAAAAAAAGAAAAATTGAAAAAAGAGAGAGGGGAAAGAACTAACAATCTAACTTGTTGCTGCTGTTGCAGCCAAGACACTGACAGATTCAGTCCATTTTTATATAGTTACTCACCAGACTAAGGGTTTGCAGTACACATTCATTTTAGAAGCAATAATAACGCTAAGCCTTTGTCATGAATTTACTGTGCCCAAATGAGGCTTGTGGATATGAGTGATATGAGTCACAATCTGGGTACATTTTAAAACATATGTACAGGAGTGATGTAGTGCTTCTAAATCCACTGGAAAAGCACATTTGTATTGACTTCAGGATCTAACAAAAATGGTTATATGAAAAACAAGGTTAATTTTATCACATTTCATTTTCTCATCTGCTCAAACTTTTGCTGAACATTGTAGATTTACTAAAAGATACAACTTTAGCAAAAGTTAATTCTGACAAAGTTGTAGAGTATGGGGAAATTGTACCACCCCCACTATTCCCTGTTTGGATTAAAGAATGGAGAGAATTTAAGACAGCAATTTATTTAACAACATGCCAGTCAAGATGTCAGCATTCCAACTGAGCAATCTGACATGAAAGCAAATCTATGTCTCACTTACGGTAATTTTGGAAAATTTACCCAGCTACAGCATACAGGAACATATTTATACACAAAAGTAAAGTAGACACATTTTAACCAGCCATCAAACAATGGTCATTATGCCATAATGGAACATTACTAAGCAAGCACCAAATGAAAACTATTTATGTTGAACCTACTCTTGCATTTTAGATTGTTATATTTATTAGCAGAAATTGCTGGTTAAGCACTGGTATGGTCAGAGGGCTCTAGAGAGGCTTAACCTGCTTTTACTTGAGATATCTAAGAGCTACTAACTCTGAAACTTCTAAAATTTTCTTTAGTTGGGATTCTTTTCCTTCAGCATGGCATGATCTTTAGTCTTATAATCAACTTCTGACCTTTCCATATCAGTAGCTCTGTGTACATTTATTCTGAAACAAGTCTCATTAAAGTCCATGCCTGCCATCAGATTCTATAACAGAAATGAAATTTCAATCACACTTGTTCATTTCAATCCATGCATATTAATCTCTGTCCCTTTCCTCCAATTTTCTTTTCACTTTTGTCTCAGGCCATTTCCACACCATTCTGTGATCCTGCTATGTCCCAGCATCATCCCAGCAGTGCCACTGCCGGGATGCGAGTGATTGCTCCTCCCAATTGCTCCAACTGCTCCTCCCACATCCAGCCGGCTGCTGGCGGATGGTAGTGTTCAGGACACACTCCTTCCTTCCACAGTGCAGCTGGCTTCTTCCTGTGCTGCACTGAGGAAGGAAGTGCTTGATAGCACTTCTGTCCTTCATGCTTGGCTGTCAGCAATGCACTTGTTGCGCAAAGGGAGGCCATTACTGGATTTTTTCCAGTAATGGTATACCACATGATCGCTACAGCTGGGGACACAACAGGAGCAGAACCATGATGACATTATGTGATGGTACACGTCGCAGACAGGCTTCAACACATCCCTATGCTGGGATGGCACCGTCATGTGGAAATGGCCTTACTCTCTGCCAAAACTGTGTTTGTTAGTCCCTTGAGACACAAGCTTTTCTTTGTTACATGTTCTGCAAAGTTCAATGGACCATGTTACTTTGTAAAGTACCACATTGATTAATTCATAAATTGCAATAACAATATCCATGGAATTGGGTTCATGTCCTATTGGAAACAGGAAGTAGCCTCATTCTGCTGAATCTAACCTGGCACCTACCCAACCTGTTGCAACCAACCACATCTTTCTTAATATGGTCTCAAAAAAATTGGAAGAGATTGGACTACATCTCCCAGAATTCCCAGCCAGCATGGCCACTGTACACTAAAGGATTCTAGAGTTTTAGTTCAATAAAGTGTGGGTACACAAATCAAATAGTCCCAAATGCTGCTATGGTGGTTTCCCTGAGCAACAGACACATGTATATGAGTGTGTGTGTGTGTGTCTGTGTGTGTATTGCTCTGGGAAAAATAATCTAGACGCTTAAGGATCTTTCTGCCATTCTGCCACAGATACATTTAGATATCATCTGGCATCTAAATGCAGTGGGAATCTGGAATGTCAAGAGTTAAAGTTTCTAGGTAATTGGTCATTTTTGTAAATTAATTGGAACAAATAAGATAAATGCTGGATCAACCCTAACCCAGTTTAGCTCCTTACAGTTAAATTAACATGTGCAAACCAGCAGTGCTGTGGTTGCTTAAAACATATCTACTTGGAGGCTGCTATCCATAGTCAAGCTTTGTGTGTGAGATATTTCCCTATATCATTCCACTAATTTTTATAAAAAAGTTTAGAAATGGGGTATGGGGACACTTGACAAATACAAGAGTCACACAGCAAGATACTTCACTTGTTCACGTGGATCACTAATATTTATCTTCCAAACAGAAATTGATATTAAATGAAGAATTACATGGAGGAGCAGGAGGAGGAAGTCTGTCTCCCTCACTAGTCATCCTCCCTCCATTAACTGGGACTCTTAAATTGCAATCCAACAAATTTACCTCAGAGAAAGTCCTGCTGAAGTCAGTAGGATTTACCTGTGGTAGACATGTCTCAGATTCTCTCTTGCCACACCTCTCACGGAGAATTCTAAATGTCCCTCCCTGAACTGCAAATCCCAGGATGTTGAAAGTGGAATCATAAAGTGTACAGAGACAACTAGCAGAAAAACTCAAAATGGATATGAAGACAGTTGGAATAGAACGTCATGAAAGAGAATTTGATAAATTCTTGAAACCAGGAATTGAGCATCTAGTTGGAAGGATATATAAATTGCTACTCAGCTTAGATTTAGAACAAGAAGTTGTAAAAGAAAATATGATACGATGGGCACAAAATGTAGGACACCCAATTCTATTGGAAAGCTGGGAAGGCACATGGAAAGATACCCAAAAACTATTAGAAACCACGAACTTGACAGAGAACTGCTGTAAGATCCTCCACAGATGGTATTATACACCGGTACAAATGGCTAAAATAACAAAAAATTCAAAAAACACATGTTGGAAATGTGATCAGAAAAGAACGCTGTACCATCTGTGGTGGATATGTAGAGAAGGGAAAGATGTCGGAAGAAAATCCATGAAAGAACAGTGGATATATTACAATTAAATTTCATAATGATACCACGATATATCTGTTGAATATGACTGATGGGATTAAAAAGCTTGAGAACACCCAGAAAAAAATATTACTCTTTATGGTTACAGCAGCAAGAATGATATATGCTAAGAAATGGAAATTAAAGGAAGCACCAATGTAGAGGAATGATGGATGAAATTGTATGATCTAATGGAAATGGATAGATTGACTGTTATATTATCAGATCAATAAGACAATTTAAAGAAGTATGGAATCCGATATTAGCGGTATTACAGGAAAAATGGGGTGAGGTATCAACAGTGGGGATGAAGGATGAATGTTAAATACAACAAAGAGGAGAAAAATAAAAGGTAAAAGGTAAAGATAGTGAAATATATATTTGGATATATAGAAATAAGGAAGAAATAAAGGAAAACCATGGGGAAATGTAGAAATGAATACAGAAAAGAAAAGATGGCATTGATAAATATACTAAATATAAAATCTATGTATAAAGAAATGTGAAGAAACAAGGTTGGAATGGAGTAGGAAAATTGTAAATAAATAAGGTCCACTCAGAATTGGAATAAGAAAAAAAAAAAGGAACGATAGAAAATAAAACCTTGAGTGAAAAGCGAATATCCAAAAATCTAAGAGATTATAAGAATGAATGAAAGCAGAGGGTTTTTTGTTTTTTGTTTTGCTCTTTTCTTAAAATATATTGTCTATTTGAAATTTAACTGTTGGACAGTGCTATCTAGAAAATCACTGAGGAAGACAAAAGAGAAGATTAAAGGAAGGTATTAAAGGGTAAACACTCATAGGAATTTTGTCATGTAGTTGTGTTATAAGGTTATGTATTTGTGTTATAATGTAAAGTATGAATGTGTGCATATTTGTGTATTTTGTAAGTGGCTGTAAAAGAATAGTTAATGAATGTTATATATTATGAATAACAGCCATGTAAAAGTATGTATTAAGGTATATTCATATTTAATAAGGCAAGAATAATTTGTAAGAGGAGAGAATGCTGGAATGTATTGATATTTACTTCGTTATGTGTAGGATGTTATGTATGGGATTGATATTTGATTATTTTGCTTTATTTATTTTGTTACATATAGGATGTTACATATGGGATTGATATTTGTTTTTATGTTGTTATTGCCAAATCAAAATAATTTGAAAAGAAAAGAAAAGAAAGTGGAATAATAAAGTAGATAATAACACTATAACAGTCTAGTTCAGAAATGGCCTGAATGTCTATGTTTCTCTAGCCCTCTTTCACCATAAACCCTGCTACTGTGATGCTACTAAAAAAACTGAGCTAGACTGAAGGCAAGGAGAAGGGGGAGGGGCTGGATGAGCATGAAAAGACTTTGTAAAAAAGAACTTCTTTGCCAGAGGCTTTGTTAACTGAGGTATGCTTGTATATGCAGCCAGCCCTTAACTCATAATTCCACAGTCATGCTTAAAAAGTCTATTTGAAGCTCAGTGCTTTGATAAATCCCTTCTGTTCCTGTTATAGCCAATCCATTTTGTTTTTCTGTTTTGCACTGAATTTGTGCAGATAGAGTGTATTGGTCAGAAAACTAGAATGGCATTGTTTTATTCAGACACATACCTACTGTGATTTAGTGCAGGGTGAAATAATTTATCGCCTCTAACTCTTAACTTTAGGCTGAAATGTTTTGCAGTCATGAACTCTGGCTACAAGTGTTGATCAGGACTTCATCTTCATCTGTTTGTAGATGAATAATGTTCTCCTATGAGGTATCACAAAGGATGCATAATTCTCCAGCTATTTAAGTCAGGTCAGTTCTTTGCCTTAAATTCTCTACCATTTTTCAAGTTGTAGAATTTTCTCATAAGTCATGTCTTTTGTTTGTTCAGCTTACATTCGTAGAAAAAAAAAATCTAAATCCTATTTCAGTACAGTTGCTTAATAAAGTTCCAGTGCACAAATGGCTAAAAGTCATGAAGCACTTTCCATGTTCTCCTCATTTGCAGGACAGAATCTTTTTAAAAACTCACTGCAGAGATGCACAGGAAAAATATTTTTTTCATATTTTTGAGATTATTGCTTCTACAATTTCATTATGGGGGTTGAATCCACATTTATCCTGTTTCCACACTACACAATGAAATAACATGATAACACTTGAACTCCAATGATTCCATCTTATGGAATCCAGAAATTTGTAGTTTGCTGGAGCGTGAGAGAAAGTACCCTGCCCTAAACTGCAGGTCCCAGGATTCCATCTGATGTTGACACAGCAGTGTTCAAGTAGAATCACAGTACTATAACTATATAGCATGAAAGGGCCTTTATTTACACTTAGGTAATACTTACTGAAATCAGTGGAATAAGTTGTCCATGGCTAACTTAAAGATTTCAGTCAGTCTATTATCAGAATGATTGGCAGCACAATCCTAAGTCAAAAATACCTAACTGGAGTGGGTTAGGATGATGTATATGGCATTTGTGCCAGCTGAAATGGCTGAACTTCTCTTATGCTGGCATAGCATTCTCGTGCTAGCTGGTCTCAGAGATCAGACAGGTGAATGTCAAAGGGGAGGCAGAGAAGGGGCAGAATGAAGGATGAGCTGAGTTATGCCAAACATCAAGACCTTGCTGAGACCAAAACCTTGCTCAGAGATACAGCCCTTCTACTGGCACAAAGTTAGGGCGAGTCTTTGGATTGGCCTAACTTATTTCCAACACAGAAGAACAAATAGGAGCAACTCCCCCCCCAAAAAAAATACTGGGCCCCAATCCATTGACCTATCTTGTAAGGACTGAGGTTTAGAAATGACACAAAACTGAAAGCCAATTGCAGCACATCTCCCCCACGATGTAAACCTCATCCAGAAAGGCCCTGGCTTGTGACATGAGACTATGTTCCTTTGGCCTCAGGGCATGACAACTAGCAGTCACACAGGGACATTTTGGTGAAGGCACTTAGGCTGTTTCCTGACTACACATTTATTGTGATATTATTCCACTTTAAACATCCTGTGGAATTCTGGGCTTTGTAATTTGCTGAGGCCAAAGAGCTCTAGAGAACATCGTGAAACATTCCAGGCCTTGACTTAATTAAGAATCATATAAAACTGCCAAATCATTTTGCAAAAGATAGGGCTGAAAAGCATTTATCAAAGTAATAGTTCATCCATATTTGTGAGCAATCTGGTGTTAAATGATATTTGAACAATATGAAAATAAAAATAATAAAAATAGGGAAAATATTGTTTTCAGATGTGGAGATACAATTTAGAGATATAGTTATCACCAAAGTGATATCCCACTATCTTCCCAAGAGTTTATGTTTTTTATGCTCACAACTCTGTGAAGAAAGTTAGCCTGACAAAGATCTGCCTACAGCCACACTCAGAGCTCGTTGAGATTTACACAGGGATTTATCCAGTCCAAATTCAAAGGAAAATACAAAACTGTCTTCATCTCAGAACAGTAGTTTCCCTCCACAGATATACCTTTCTAATGGTGAACCAAAATTTAGCCAGATTTTGTCAGTATCCCAGGAACTGAAATCTCTCACTGTCTTTGTACTTCAGAATCCCTAATATGTAAGGCAACTTCAAGTATATTAACAAAAGGAAAGAACAAAACTATCCCTGTTGTATGTCATTTCTTTCCCAATCAGAAAACATCAGTCTTCATTTGTCATCATTGCTACCACTGCCACGGATGGCTTTCAACTGCCAGTTGCAGAACAAAGAGCAGGAAACACTTATCTCATTTTCTGTAATGAATCATTTCCCAAATAATGATTTGTATACTTCATGAATTTTTCATTGATCTGTTTTATACGCCTGTGGTGTGTTGATTTTGTTAGCCACCTTGAACATGTCACTAGAACAGCAGGATACAAATCTAATAAGCAAATCTTCTAGCTGGATTCAGAAATACTTCCTCTCTGCATTTTAAATTCACTGTAGGTGGTTTCAGACAAAACCCTTATTTTGCTTTGTATCAGCTATGAAACAGTCACTGGGCTCATGTGGTTTTCTGCCAGTGCACTGGCTGACCATATCCCTTTCCACTTACACATTTGAAGCAGTCCTATGTGATATCAGTTTAGATACACAGAATATGTCTGTTTCCCAAGCTAGTCAAGAGTCTCCCTGAAGAAAGAAACTGTTTGCATGGATATGCCTAGAGTCTTTTCTCTTATTAACCAGATTAAAAGGTGGCTGGCATAGTAGCCATTAGTCGTAGTCATAAGTGTTGTGGCTTTATGGCCTTTTGCACAATCTTTAAATGCATGAGAAGATTATCTGAACCCAACTCCTGTTGTCACTCCATATCAAGGGAGTTTCCTTCCTACATCAATTATTTGCTTCTTTGGGGAGATCTATAGTGATCACCTATAGTGATCTGAAACAAAGTACAGTCATCCCTCCATATTTGCTAGGGTTAGCGGCACAGGACCCTCATGACTGTGAAAAAAAACTGTGAATAACTCTAGGCCCTCCCAAACCATATTTAACAAACAAAAAAGTATGACCACCATATTCAACACACCTTGGATTCCTTTGGGGAACCAGAGTTCCTTCACAAGGCAGACGTGGGTGGCTATGGGGCTTACTGCCACCTCCACTGCTGCCCCACACCATTTTTAATAGGAACTTACAAGCGTCGTTAGCAGTTTCTCAGTCTCATGAGGCTTGCAGTCCCTATTAAAAATGGCATAGGGAGGCAGCAGCGGTGACAGCAAATAATCAAATCCGCAAAGGTGAAACCCACAAATGTGGAGGCCTGACTGTAATAGTTTTACATTTTGTAAAACCAATTGTAGCTAAACTTTCCTGCCTATGGGAAATATATTCATGTTTGTTTTTTCCTTCTGTGTTAGAGATCTTTAAGTTATGTCTTAGGTTGTCTTGCTATCTTTCTCTACTTTTCCAGTAATGAACAGTTCTGTTTCACTGTTATAATAAAGATTGGTATGGTTGTCTCTTAAAATTAGAAACAGAGAGAAAATTAACCTTAATTTATATATGACTGGAGGATAAGTTCCATCAGATATTTTATCTGTCACATATTAAACTCCATACAGGTCCATCTGAAACTAAAGCCAATTTATTCCTTTGGACATTTCTCCCCTTGAAATAGTCCTATACCTAAATGGCATGAATAGGATCCATTCTGTCAAGACAGTCTAACTCCTTGCCGTTAGACACTAATTATATTATAATATTTAGTTTTCTAATGATATCTTAATTGACACATCATGAGAGGAATTAAAAAACATATAGTACTGTGGAGCTGTGAAAATAATCTGGTCCAGCCCTGAGCCACTGCAGGAAATTCTGTCCTATCATATCCATCATATCTGACCATTCAGCTTGTTCTTAAGAGCCTCTAATGAAAAATAAGTGAGCTCTGGTGCTGAACAGCTTGTACCCTCAAGATGTTATTCTTGGTGTTTAGTTGAAATCTCCTTTTGTAACATTCAAACTTAAATGTTTCTGGTCCTAACCTTAGAACAATAAATTTGCCCATAATCTATGTAGCAGTCATTCAAATATTTCAAGATGATTAGCAGATGACCTCCTAATTGTTTCTTCTATAGACAAAACATACTTAACCCTGTGAAGGACTTAATTTCAAGATTCTACCACCTCCAGCTTTGTTGCTTTTCTCTGCACTTAAAACTATTTAGGTTGTATTGATATCCTTCTTAAACTGCCAGTCGATATCTAACCAGAGTGATATGGTACAATTAGAACAGAGTACCTCCTAGTACCTGAAGACATTGTAACAAGCGGTAATTCACATTCAGTTTAAAGTTTGCTAAAATTCCTAGATTCTGTTCATTTGTACTGTTAACAGGCCACGTGAGGCCCATCTTTTATCTGTACATCTGATTTCCATCTAAATAAGTTCATAATTGTACCTTTATTTCTCTTTATTTTGTTCAGGTTTTGGTCCAGTTTCCCATTCTGATGTGATCATCTTGAATCCTATTTCTGTCAGCCAGGGCAGCACTGAGCAATTGCAAGCTTACACAATCAATTTCCTTCCTTCTTTTTCCACCTCCTAAAAGGTGAAATTGTCAACAAAGACAAAATTTTTTGCACCTTTCATGTTTAGTAGTGCTGCAACAGATGTCAAAGTCTCTAAAGCCTCCCATTAGTACTTTATCTTTTGTCTTTGAAGTTTTGGCCAACTGACTTGGAAGGCATTAGCCATGTCTTCCACCTGGCTTGCCAGTTTGAAGCAGATTCCACAATGATAGTGCTATTTTCTTCCACTTTTGTTTTTACCCAGTACCTTCCACTGACATTTCATGCTCAGATTCATGTTTTTTTCCCTAATATTTATATGCATGCTTTATATATAATGCTATTCCTCTTTCTTTCCTATTTAATCTACCCTTTTTGAATAAGTTGCATTCTTCATTTCTAACATTTCTGTCATGAGTCTCATGCCACAAGGTTTCAGTAATGCCTATTAAATCATTATTTCTTCCTGCTTTAAGATTTCAGATTCTTTCAGCGTATTTCTCATACTGCTTGTGTGAAAGTATATGAGACGTTGGAAGCTAAAGGTTGTGCATTCTGAGTGATTTCTTACTGCTTTTTTCTTGTATGTTAGTGCATATCTCCACCATTCCATTTCATTCTTACAGTTGCCTCCAGTACTTGCCACCCTGTTGTTCTCTAAGATTTCATTTCCTCTGACCTGAATGTGTTGCAGGTTTTACGAAGCAATTCTTTAAAAAGTTTTTGCAGACGTTGTAAGATGCTCTCTGCTGCTATCAAAA
Organism: Iguana delicatissima; assembly: GCA_948472985.1. Lineage (NCBI taxonomy): Eukaryota > Metazoa > Chordata > Lepidosauria > Squamata > Iguanidae > Iguana > Iguana delicatissima. The sequence continues at coordinate 216,789 of CAOKZL010002006.1, forward strand.
GAACGAGACTATTCCCTCACCACACCCCCACTCCTAGGAAGACAATATCTGCACACCCAATCATTGAATTTCAGTATTCTTTTTTTCCTCTCCATTGTGACCGGTTGCAACAGGAAGAAATGACAAAAAATTTACTTGGGCCTTGAGGTATTTCATTTTTAAAAAAAAAAAAAAATCAGATACTCATAGTCCATAGGAAGATGTCCAAAGCTATGTCTAGCAGCACCATTCATTCCTACATGATTCAACATGGTCAATAGGTTTGATGAATCTCTAGATGCTTTTCATTGCATATTGGCTACATATGTACATGGGACAAAACATACAACTTGTAATGTCATATCAGAACAGTAGACTATTGGCCCCATTCTGATCACCAACTTCATCACATTGTGACTCACTGGATTCCTTCTATCCATAGTATTTCTTATATCTACAGAGATCTTTGGTCTTCCTTGTGCCTGAGAAACCTTGGACATCTCTCCCTTTCCCAGTAGTCCCCATTCTCTGTGGGGCATGTTGCTCTCCACTGTATGCTTCCTGAATGTTTTGCTCCTATGTGTTACTTTTATTGGTTTATCTGCCTCAGTGGCTGGTTGCCTACCCTTTCCTTAGAAATATCCTGTTTCTTTTATCCTTTCTGAAGTGCATTTGTTTTGACTAGAAACTCTGCCTTGATGAAGGGATACCAACTCTAGCATGAATGGATGGTCCTGAAGGTCTTGTACCTTCCCTCCTAGTAGAGATACCAACCTGAATTTGCTGGAAGTGTAATTTGCATATTCTAAAGAAAGAAAATAAAGTAGCACAGGCCTTGCAAATTACAATGGCAGATGGTGATGGTGATGTGGTCTTCCTGGAGTCCCTGTCAACCTCTCCTTGAACCTCCCTATATGCTTGTTATGGGTTGCTAGTTTCCCTGGAATTGGAAAACTGTTGTTTACCCCTTTGTCCCCCTCATTCTGCATTGTGAGAATCCTTTCTGTGTTGGTCATACACTGCTCCATGTTTCAAATGGTGCCAGTAGTAAGTTCAATTAGAAAATTATTACCTATTCAACAGTTTGTGCAGGATAATTTTTTTAAAAAAGAGTAATTCTTCTTCATACTTGTGACTGTTGTAAAACTTGTCGATTAACATTTTAAAAAGTTCATTAGAACTAATTTCATGATATTGCTTTGAAAAGTATTGGAGATGCTAGTTGATAGAAACAGTGCACAATTTACCAGTTGAAGTGTACAGTATGAACCAAAGCCAATCAGCTTTGTTTTATGAAGCACTCTCTATAATCAGCAGTATAACTTCCCAGAGCACATAACCATATCAATAGTCTTCAAATATTTAACAGTCTGTCAGAGAGATGAAAGAGAACAGTTGTTGACCAATATCCATGAATATTGCCTCGAGCCACAAAGCAATGGGTTTCAATTGCATGGCTGCAGATTTAGGTTATACATTTGGCCGGGGAAATGGTCCTAACTGTAAGAACAGTTCTTCAAAGGAACAAGCTGCTTAGGGTGGCTAAGAATCTTTTCTTTTGGCATTTTCAAATATTCGTTCAATAATGTTTCAAGGATATGATCTGGGCGAGTGTTTGCTGTTGATAGCCTATAGCTACCATTCCAATTTGTAATTTGACAATGGTCTCATTTTCCCAGCTTGAATTTGCTTGCAAAATTATATTTAGCATTCTTTCTCAAAAATGCATCTACAAATGTTACATGTTGAAGTCTGTGTACTTGTATTTAAAAGCTTGCCTGACCATCAACATTTTCTTTTCATTTAAATGAAATGTTGCCTCTCAAAATTATCAGACAGCTTTGCTTGGGATGAACAAAGCTGATGTTCTGATATTCTTCTGCTGGGAAGCATCTCTACCTGACACAGAGTGATTTTATGAAGACAGAATGAGGATAGGGACACTAGCCCTTAGAGTTGCATCATAAGGCTTCTGGAGTGACATCAGAAAAGCTTTTTAAAAAGGAATTTCTATACTGACAAGTGTAGAGAACTAAAGATTTCAGTTTTCAGCTGTTTGCCTTGTACAAGATATGATTGTAACTGTGATGCAGTGGGTTCAAATACCCATTTCCATACATAGATAAACCTCATACCAGTATAGACTATTCCCTTATTTTAAAGCAAAACAAGATTTTTCTAGTGCTATAAAATTGCTACAAAGGAAAAACTGAAAACAACTATGCTTTGTTTTAAATAAAATGCTGCATGGAAAACTGTGTGTGCATTAGAAAAAAGGCTGCTTCCATGAAACTCAGGTATAAATTATCTGAAAAATACATTTTCATATTGAGAATGAAGAGATGGTTATGATTCCCATTTTTGCTGAAAAAGGTGGCCAAAATCCAGCAGATCACATCACTAGCTCTATCTGCATTCCAGCACAGGCCTTTAAGCATTTGTTCCTCGAACTCCAGCCCACTATGCTATATAATGGTGTATTTGAAATTCAAGAGAATTCTAAGACCAGCATTCAAAATAACCAGGAGATTTTTCGGATCTAGTATTGCAAGTAGAATGTCCAAAATCTTGATAGACAAATACAAAGGATATCTTTATTGCCATTTAATATGGTCATCTCTACATCTAATAACTATTCAATCAGAATTGTATTATCTTTGCATTGCATCCAAGAAATGAATACATTGACATCTAGTACAACTGAAGACTATCCTAGATTGTCAGCTGTGGTTTGGATATGTATACTTCCGTACCAAAGATTTATCTACACTATCCATTTTAGTGTAAGATCTACTGCCATCACCTCTCAGATGCCAGACATTTGATTGCACCCCTGCCTTTGGTCTTGTCCCATTCAATTGCATAAACAGGTACATTGCAGTCATAAAATGTGTTGCCAACAAATGATACCAAATTGCTTTTCTGCTATAAAAATTATATTCATCCATTTAAAACTATTTGTATAGAGAAGATGCTTGGCAGGTGCTTGGCCAGGTGCTTTGCCAAATGAACCAGAGCAGATAGCTAAAAGAAACAGTGGCTTTTCTGTGGTGGCACACCATCCGTGGAATTCCTTTTTTTCCAGACAAAGCTGACTGGAACTGAGATTATGATCTGATTTATACCAGATTAAGATCTTTTTATTCTCCTATACATTTTAAGAACTATTTAGTACTTTCATTCTCAATTTGCTATTGGTTTCATTTGTTGCAGCAGTTTTATAATTTGCAGCTTATTTTATCTTGGATTTATTATGTACAATTATTTAAACCATTCTTCTAGTGTTTGTAACTTTTGCTTTTATTATGATATGAACCACTCAGAGAACTCTGGTTATTGGGTGGTATAAAAGTATCACAAATAAATAAATAAATAAATAAACTGATGACACGGACAACTAAATTGGAAATAGATGAGCTATGTAAATATGCACATTGCATTTCTGTGTATTTTCTACTTTAATTTCAACACAGATAACACATTTGATACATTAGGAATAGCAAAGGACATATTTCAACCATGTATTCTTACATAGTAGATACTAGCATCAGGCTCACATGAGCTTGATTCTTGTCACTTTGGAAGCCATGACAATGAACTTTAGATTATAATAATGGTGTTAGATAGTTAATGATCATTAAGAAGACTGAAAACAATGTAGATGATAGGACTAAGATATGGAACCATATAGAACAGAGGTGGAGAAAGGTCAGCCTGTGGTCTACATGCAGTATTTAGGGTCCCAAAATGTGGTGCTTGAAGTCTTCAAGGTCCCTGGTCCCTCAATTTGGGGGAATTTTGCCCCTTCAACTGCCTCCCCCTTGGCTTAGACTACCAAAAAATGGACGCAGAGCAATGGCTTCAAAGTTCAGGAAAAGACATTCACTCTAAACAGTAAGCAAAAAATTCTGACAGTAAGAACAGTTTGACAGTGGAATATGCTGCTTCCTGGGAGTGTGGTAGAGTCTCCTTCTTTGGAAGTTTTTAAACAGAGGTGCTGTTTAACCAGGTGTCATTTTTTAAAAAACAGATGGCCATCTGTCAGGAATGCTTTGATTGTGTATCCCTATGTGACAGAATGGGGTTGGACTTGATAGCCATTGTGGTCTCTTCCAGCTCTATGAAAACGCAGCAGTTTTGCCCAAAATATCTGAAAAAGACAGAAACCAAAAAAAACAAAACAAATAAATCACAGAATCATAGAATTGTAGATTTGGACAAGACCACAAGGGACATCCAGTCCAATGCTATGCTATACAGGAATACACAATCAAAGCACTTCTAACAGATGGCCATCCAGTCTCTATTTAAAAACCTCTAAAAAAGGAGACTCCATCATACTCCAAGGCAGCGCATCTCACTGTTGAACTTCTCCAAAACAAAACTAAAACTGATGTGACACATCCAGTCACATTGAGTATGCTGGTATGGCCCACCAGGTGGTGTAGGGGTAACATTTAGCTTCCTTCACCCTCCATACTTTCCCACCCATGATAAAGAACCACATTCTGTATGCACTTGAAGTTTTCTCAAGGAGAATATTGCTACAGGGAGAAAACAGATGACATGTTCAAATTAAAATTCTGTGATTTTATATGAGCAAACAAATAACCAACATCTACAATGTTCAGACAGTAACATCTATGTATATATTTTGCATATCTGTATCGTATCCTTCATCTACAAATTCCCTTCCACACATGAGGAAAAGAACTTCTGTGGAGGAGGGGGTTGACTTCCAGCATTCTAGTTTGGTGGCAAATCATCATGAGTAGAGAAGGTTCTGAATTAAGGGATCTGCAACATATTTGATAGATGACTCTTACTGCTTTTATTTAAGCCCATTTTCCTACAGTGCCTACATGGATATGCTGAGACTGAAGTAATGCTTGTAAAACATGCCACAATATGTAGATAGAATATGTAATGTAGTGTAACTTATTAATCAGTATTTGATGCGTTTGATTGTTAGAAATGTAAACATCCCATTAGCACCTGGCACACAAATTGCTTCCCATTTTAGATCTTCTGCAATTTAATTAAATTACTTTTGCCAAGCTACACTGTCCAAGCATGCATATTATTTGTCCTTTAAGATGTAGTGCATTGTTCCTTTGAGTATGACTGAATGATGCAAAGTGAAGAGTTTGCAAATCCAGGCTGGAATTTCCACCTGGAATAGTTCTCTTTTATTATAACTCCTAATTAGAAACAACTACAACAGATCTTTATAGTAGAAACTCATTCATAATTATTCAGCAGAATGCAATGTTTTGTAAAAGACTAGTTCCATAACTTTAATTATTTATTTTAGAACATGGATTCTGAGAAGTGAGCTTTAACTTCAAAACATACTTTGGGTAAAAATATCCAGTAACTGTCTCATAACATATTGTGGTACATGAAATTAAGACCAGCAGCACAAGGGCTTAAATTGTATTACTATAGTAGACCCATTACTGCTTATTAATGAATCAACACTATTGTAAACCCCATTGATTCAGTAAGTCTACTGTACTTGCAACTACCAACAGGATTCAGACCAAAGTATCCTAAAATTGCCTCTTCAAATATGAAATAATACCAGATTACTGAGGCAGGATAATGAAACTACCTTAAAAAGTTCAGCAATACAGTAACACTCATATGTTTTACAAATGATCATTATGTTTGACCTGTCTGGGAAAATCGGTAGATCACTGTCAACTTGTATAGTCCAATACTTTAATTAAACTTTGTCCTCTGAGATGTGATGTGAAGCTGCAGTATGTGTGTCCTTTATGGATCTGTTAATTAAATGTCTATTTTCTTGTAATAAATGATAAGACTGTAAACTGGTCTAAGCCTCAAATTAAATATATATTGTATCTGATAATATGAAAATTGTTATGTAGTAGCCGAAGGACATACATGGTTTTTCCTCTCCATTTCCTCATAATAAATGATAAGATTGCAAACTGTTCTAAGCCTTAAATTAAACCTGTGCAGTATTTGATAATGTGAAAATTATGTATTAAGTAGCTGGAGAATATGCTGGGTTGGTGCAGAAGTAAAACTATTCAGTTTCTTAATTATAGTTAGGAATGAGGAGTGACACAAAGATTCTCACTTCCTTGTTGTTTCTTTGTTAATGCTTTTGCTTTGCATTTAGCTAAGTATGATTAGTGTCATACAATGAACAATCTTAATATTGTCTATCAGGATGGCAATTATGATAGGTATGGGAGCCGATTTTCTGACCCTGCAACCTTCCAAGGGCCACATAGAATCATATTGCTGGCAAGCACTGCAAGAGCCATCTGGTTCAACCTTAGCCATGCAAGAATAAGCACTTAAAGTACTTCTGAGACAATGGTCATACAACCTCTGTTTAAATCCAGTGAACAGTCTACCACCCTTTCATCTGGTTTGACCCTAACCATGTAAGAATAAGCACTTAAAGCACTCCTAAGAGATGGTCATACAACCTCTGTTTAAATCCAATGGACAATCTACCACCCTTCAAGCTAATGTCCTCCACTGCTGAACAGCTTTCACAGTCAATCAGTTCTTGCTGATGTTTAGTGGAATTTCATTCCTTGGAATCTGTATCCATTAGTTAAAGAAAACAAGCTGGCTCCATCTTTCATATGACATTGTTTCAGATATTTAAAAATGGATATCATATCAAATGCATGATATATCCTGCATGGCAGGTGGTTGAATTTGATGGCTCGTCTGGTCTCTTCCAACTCTATGGCTATTCCCCTACTACACTGTTATAGTGCTATTATTTCACTTTCAACATTCTATGGAATCCTGGGGTTTGCAGTTAGGGAGAGGTATTTAAAAATCTCAGCCAGAGAGCTCTTTGGCCTCAGTAAATTACAAACCCCAGAATTCCACAGGATGTGGAAAGTGGAATAATAGCACTATAACAGTGTAGTGTGAAAATGGCCATTGATTCTATGAATCCCTCAATCTTCTCTCCTAACTCATTTCCCTAAGCTGTTTCTCATAGGTGTTGGTTTCCAGGCCTTTTACCATCCTGGCCATCTAGACATGTTTCAGCTTGTCAATATTCTTCCTGAACTTCCAATATTTTTCTTGATTCCAAAAGGAGGAAGAGAGAAAGAGGAAGACCAAAAAAGAAAAGATGTGGTCAAGTTTTCTATCAGAACACATATCATACAAACCATATTTCAATCTGACAAATAACTATGTGCATGTAAAGAAAGAAGAAAAGAGGGAAAAATAGGGAGGAGAAGAAAAGTACATGATGGTCAGGGATGGGACGAATCCAGAATTTTCCAAATCTGAATCTGGATCCTAATTCCTGGAAGGTTCTGAGAATCTACAAATCTCACAAATCTTGAATCTTTTGAATCCTTTTTTTTTAAAAAAAGGGTTTAAAGATCAAGGGAAAGAAGAATCATCTTGGCCAAGACATACCCTCTCAGCCTTAGCAAAAGCCTAGGCAAAGGCAAACCTCCGTCTGGAGAAATCTGGCCAGGACAATTGTCATAGTTTTGCTTCTGGATCTTCCTAGATTGAATATTACATGAAGGCCCTTTCTACACAGGTAGGAAAATGTGAATTAATCACACATTTTCCTGCTTGTGTAAACAGAGCCACATACTACAGTACAGAGATAATCCAGGTCAAAACTAGATTTTCTTTGCATAGCTCCTTATTGGCATCCTGGGGTTTGTAGTTTGATGATGCTCCAGCACACTTTGGCAGAGAAGGCTGTGACATCTTGTAAAACTCCAAACCCCAGATTTGTGTCTGAAAAAGCTTTGCAAGGGAGCTATGCAAAGGAATGTTTTAGCTGTCCTTGAAATTTCAAGCTGTACCTTTCAGTCAAGTGCTGAACTTGAATATTAAATGCTCAATTTAAATATCTTAGAATACAACCCCAGATGTAATTTGTGAAATTGTTAGCAAAGGCCATTATTACTCCAAGGGAAAAACTCACCTATTTGCCATCTCCCCTTGTGTGTCTGGTCTCCTAGGTTTTCAGGTGTCCCGGTCTCCCAGGTTTTCAAGTGTCCTGGTCTCCAACAAACTATTTGGTTGGTGGATTTGAAAGATTCAGTTTCCCTATTTTGGCACAGGGATTCGAATTCATAAATCTCGAATCCTTGCCAGGATTCAAGGATTCATGGATTCAGTTGTCCCATCCCTAATGATGCTGAACCACATGAAACCACCTGGTCCCCCCAGATAGTCAGAAACTGGACAGCCTTCCAAGCTACCAGTTATGAGATGAAATAGAAGAGGTGCCTATACCCAGACCCAGACCTCAGGTAATGTGGGCTCTCCTAACTAACAATAGCCAAAATCTATCCAGGGTTAAGCGTTCACAGCCAGGATTGGCTTTATCTTAGGAAGGAGGGACGCCTGAGACAACAAATCTACAGACAAGCCAAGTAAGATCTTAGAGGGAAAACAGTGTAACAGTCAGCTTACTGCCTTCACTTATGGTGGAAGGTGTTACCCATTGTCAGTGTTCAAGAAAAATTACTCTGCCAGGCCTGTTAGCTTTTGTACTGAGAATGTGAGAGAGCACCATCTTGCTCTTCAACCCCAGCAGTAAAACATCCTGGGCCAGAGGTGCTCATAGTGCGCTCCAATCCAAGAACTGAGTGGCAAAATTCTAACATATAGGATATCTTCTGCAATGTACTAGACCTAAGTTTATACATCTAGATAATGTCTGTTTTTAAATGATTGTTGTTGTGTGTGGGGAGTCAAATATGGGGGTTCTTCCTCCAAGCTTTTCATTTTCAATTTTAAAACAAGTATATGTTTAATATCAATAAAATGCCAGGAGTTTCTCTTTTTGTCAGAGAATGGGTCACCTTGCACCCTGGAAACTTAGGACTTCACATATTCTTAGAGAGAAACATTTAAGCTGCTGCAAAGGCATTTATAGATATAGTACATCAGGGAAAAGTTTGAAAGGCATCTGGAGGGGAGGGAAGTATTGCAGGGCACATCTGCCACCTCAAAAGAATGGATAGATGATAATAGAAGGGGATTCACTGTTTCTTTCTAATACACACTTTCCTGTGCTCTCATAAATCAGCCAGGGGAAAAACTAGCCCCAAACCTCATTATAACATATGCACATCCTCTTGTTTCCTCCCCATTTTTTTTAACAAAGTAGGCTTAGAAAGAACAAAGGGGATGTAGCATTCAATGATATTATGCCTGGGAAGAGCTGTACTTGTGGGTTCCATTTTGCCATCTCAAAGAGGATTTTATTCAGCTGTCACAGAAAGCTCTTTTGCCTCTAGATAAAGCATGAGCAGGGAGATTTTTGTTTGTTTGTACTTGAAATATAGTCCGAAACATTCTAGTCTTTGTGGGAAATTTTTGAAGTTTTTTCTAACGTCAGAAATAAATTCAAAGTCAAATTCACTGTTAAGCCAGCCATGATGTGTGTTTCTTATTTCTTATTCTTTAGAGAACAGTGTATCACAATTCTATTCAAGTTAAAAATAAGCTTCAGACTTTAAAACACACAGGCAGACATAAACATACAGAAGCACTGAGGAACTGAGTTATGAAACTACTTTTCATTTTAGCTAAAAGTCAAACATCTATGCAAGGTCAGTTGTTATTTTATAAGTCCTGTTTGTGTGTTTTTTGTGGCAGTGAACACAGGACTGAAGCCAATTGCTAGTCTCAATTTGAGCTGACCCACTGAATCAGTGGGACTGATATAAGTGTCAATTTACCTTTTAGCAACTGGGTCAGCTCAGGTTGAGGCTAACAATTAGCCCACAGTGTATATTATGTGTTACACTCAGAGCATGAAGCAAGAGGTTTTGTAGCTCCAATATCCAGCAAAGCAACACAAATTTATTTTAATTGGCATACTTTGCCAAGTTAGACTGTGGGCCTAAATACCCCAAATGCACCTCGTCCTGTCAGATCTAACCAGTCAGCCCTGGTTAGTACTTAGATGGGAGACTACCAACAAATACAGGTGCTGTAGGTTATACTTCAGAGGAAGGAACTGGCAAAACCACCTCTAAGTATTTCTTGCCTAGGAAAACCTTTTGAAATTGATGGGTTGCCATAAGTTGACAGGCAACTTGAAGACACTTACAGAGAAACACCAGTGACAATGCCTAAAGTCATTCCCAGATGCCACCCTTCAAAAGCTCCCTGAGAGACTCACTGTACTCTCCCTATAAAGTGGTTTTAGACTCAGTAGGACAGATATTATTCTGATGCTGCTAAAGGAAAAGGAAATTCGATAGCATTTGTTTTGTTGTCTTTGTTTCAACTCTCCACAAGGCCAATAAGGGCTGTGGCCTCTATATGTATTTACTCTATCTGCCATTGAATCCATCTTAAAACAACATCTAAGCAAACATCTGAAGCAAGATGCAAACTCATGATACTGGCACCACTACAGTTTTCCTTCTGCATGACATTTAATATTTTTATGTGATGAAGAAGCTGATGTGCTTTAAATATTAGCATAAGGTAGTTTATGCCTTTTTCTTGACATGCTAAAGGTATCCCAGGAAAGTATAATTGGGATTTTGTTGCAACAGAATCTTGTGGCACCTTAATAACTGACTGACTCTGTGTGTGTATGTGGACTGTTTAGCCCCTCATCAGATGCATGGATGCACTAGCTAACAGTTCCTGGGCATACATGCTATTCATCCAATGAAGTTGGTTGCAGCCCAAGAAACTGTATGCCCAGTAATAGTTTAAGGTGATACCAGGCTCTTAGTTGTTTTTGTTGTAACAGATTAACACAGCTATCTCCACTCCTCACATACTGGCCAAATGATTTTCATTAGATTAACAGCTGTTTGGGGGAGGGGGAGGTTCCTAATATTGTTCATTTTTACTATTTTTCTTTATCCCATACATCCAAGAGACATGATCCCTGAGCCAGCTTTAGTTGCACCAAATTCTGCAAATGTGGCATGAAGTAATGGTCTTAAAAGAGCTCTGCCTTGCCTTCCATTTCAAGTGGGTGCTGGTAACCAAGCTGACACATATCCAGATGTAGATGCACATTTATTGGTTTCTGCATCTGAAGGATCTAGCTTTGGCCCCCACAATTATTTGTGTGATTCAACCTAGGCCTCTAGGCTTCATTTTTAAAAAGGTTTTTTTTTTTAATATCCCCCCCCCCCAGTCTCTGTAGGGGAATGAGTCAGGCCATATCTCCAGACAGCCCCCATGGGTTGTTTTAGGCCTGGAGGGAGGGCTTTTTTAAAACGAACTTGAAATGATTTCTGTTTCACTTCCTTTTTTTGTGTGTAAATGCCAAACTTTTTGAACTTTTTCAGGGGCTGGGGCTGGGAGGGTGCAGTTCTCCAAATTCTCCTGGAGGGTAAATATGGTCCAGTCACCCCAACAGCTGCCCATCTATGGCATCTTTTCCTAGCATTCCAAAAAACAAAACAAAAAAAAACTTGTGTAACTTGTTATTTTTGGAAACTGCCAATATAAACACTTCACATTTTGAATACATTCTGGGCCCCACAACACACATTATTTACCAATTAAAAATATCAGTTTTTCTAAACCATCTTTAGTTTGATTTTTACTTCTTCCATTTTTTGGCCTTTTGGTACTTTGTGCAAGCTTATGTGGGTTCTAGGAGAAAAACTTGGCCCCACAACAGATTGCATATTTTATGGGTAACTAATCACTGACTACAAATACTAGCAAAATAATTTCTTCCTTTGTGAATTAGCAAAGTACTATTCACTCTTCATTCCTTTTAGAACATTCATTGACTGCATGTTGTCTCCTACAGCTGTTAAAAACAATGTTGGGCTCAAAATATTCTGTTGGTGGCACACTGGATTTTATAAACAGCACTAACAATATACATGCTGTTTTACAATTTTATTAACAAAATGCAAACAAATGACTACATCCCAGTAAAAAGAAGGGGGGAGGAGGAGGGGGAGGAGGAGGAGGAGGAGAAGGAATTTTGCCTTTGTTTTTGCTAAAATAAACTAGCCACTCTTCAATATAAAGAGTAGCCAAAATCTAAGTATCCATGATAAACAGATTTCTTGCTTTCATATGTTAATTCTGACCAACTACTTTAAAAGATTACTGCCATCCTTTTGAAATACTTGTACCACTTTACACAGCATTTTGAAAATGCACAGCTAGAATCCCAATTTGGATTTTTCTGTGTCCTATAACATTCTGCCCCATTCCCAGAACTGTGTAACTATGCCTTTACAAAAATGACTTTAATGTCACTCTTTCAGTGCATCTGGGGAAGTAGATTAATATCCACAAAAGCTTATGCTGAAATATAAATTGGTTAGTCTCAAACATACTGCTACTAGATTTCTTTACCATCCTTCTCCTTTTATTCCAACTTTGATAGTGTGCAGGTGTTTGTTGGTTTGTTTTTGTTTTGGTTGATTGGTTGGTCAACTGGTGTCACAGAATTTATGCATTTATGAGACCAGTTCTGTAATGTGCAGATCTAAAACTCCAATAACTGAATGTGTCAGGCATAAATTATTAAAAAGTAGAAATGCTGGAATCCGCCCACCCTTGTGTGATATACCTGAGTGTAAGAAAAAAATGGTAAGATATTTTGTGCAAATTTTGAAAGCACTTCAGAAAGGGGGAAAAACAGCAATTGGTGTCTCACTCGCACAATGGAGGCAAGATTTCACAGGAGGTCTTGAGAACCCTCAACAGACTCACTTGCTGTAGTGAGACAGACAATGTGAAAAAAAAAGAAGATATTCACAAAATTTCCACACATCTCTGTTTCTGGGGCCACAAGAATAGTTGGAATATTCTGCAGATGGAGGCAGGGCAGAACTGGGAAGAAGTCCAGACCACCACTCAGAAAATTAGGGAAGAAAATCATTCAGCACAGCAGGGTTCTTTTACCACATTTTGAAGTTAATGAAGCAACAAACCTATTAAGTCCAGATGGAGTGGGGCATAAGAACCTTAAGCCCAAAGTCTTAAGCAGAGTTGGGGAACCTCTGGCCTTCCATTTATTTTAAGCTACATTTTCCATAGGCCCTTATCATTCACTCTGTTGGATGTAGCTGAAGTGAGCTATAGCCCAATACAGCTAGAGGGCCAAAGGATTAGGCAGTGGTCTAAAGTTTCCAATGTGTCCAACTAGTAGGGATGAATAAACAGGCTGGACAGGAAATAATCCACCCCAACAGGCCAGGAGGGGGTGCCACAAGAATGAGACCAAAACAAAAGCAACAGCATACTGTCACATGCAAAAGCAGCAGGCAGGATATAAGAACACAGATAGTGGGGGGGGGCTTCTTCCTTTAGGAATCCTGACTCACAAAAAGCAACTACAAGATACACTGATGATGAAAGAAATGAGTCTGTTAGAAGAAGCAATACTTCTCTTCATGCGATTTTTCCCCATCTTCTTTGTTACTATATTTGTTTTCTGAAATAGTTAGTTTTAGAGCCGATAGTAACTGGCATAATTTAAACAGAATCTTTTCTTTGTTTGTTTTTTCCCTTTTCCTTCTTTTTGTTAAACTATATTCATTTATGTGAATGCAGACAATCTTTGACATTTACAAAATAGCAGCCTCTCTGGAGCAGGGTGGGAAGGCAAGCTGCTCTCATTTTCATTTCCCTCCCTGGGGGTAGCAAAGCTGAGGGGGGTTTCTTCCTTTTTAAGCACATGATTACCAGGTCTGTTGTTTATTTTTCTACCTTTCAGTAACTTTGACTGCAGGCAGAAGTTCTAAATCCCTGTCAGCACATGAATGAGGTGCCAATCTTAGCGCCAGTCCAAACATTGTGAAATGGGAATGGAGGCAAAGGTAGTTCAAACAGAAGATCTTCCCTTTTTTGTATTTTTTTTTTTTACCTCCATCCCCACCTGATGTCCTGATTTTGTCTAAGCCGTTGCTAATGAAACTCTGAGCAAGTGTCTGTCTACTTTTGTTTGCTTGTCTGTCTTGTCAACACTCTGTAAGCTCTTTGAGGCATGGTCTGTCTCTCACCTGAAAGAACAGCGCAAACCAAACAATGCCTTTATTCTTGGTAAGATTTATATGAGCTAGTGATATAGTAATACCCCTAATAAGGAACAAATGGATGTGAGAGATCTAGAGACAAAACAGTCTATCAGGCCTGGGCTCTGCTGAGCCAGCAGGACAAAATCCTGGGATGAGGGCTAGGCCAGCCACAGGAGGAGGGAGTAAACAGACACAGCCGTGCACAAAGCAAGCTTTAACAGGGATCAGTCCTTACCACAAAGCCTGCTGTATGAAGTCAAAAACCTAGGTAAGTTTTCTTCCTCCCTGTGGAGCCATTTCACCAGTATGTACATGTTACAAAAAGAAAAGAAAAGAGAGAAAGCAATTCTCAGAAATATAAAATTATGAAAAGAATTCAGTGTTTTAATTTGAAAGGTTCCAGATTGGTGGCTACAAGAAAATTGGACCACTAACAAATATTATTGGGCTTATAAATTACCAGTCAAGGTTCCTGCACCCGTTGAAGCAAAAGTTCTAGCTACAGAGTAGCAACTTAGTATGTTGTGGAGTTATTCTTATGCAAAAGCCTTATGTGACAGTTCGCACTAGCCCATCCTTCTTGCCTTTCCAGAAATATAGGCAAGAAAGCAGGAAGGAGAGGGTTAGAAGAAGAGAGAAGGAAACAGAAATGGAGAAGGAGAAGAAGGGGAAGAAAGAGTGGTAGTTCTGGCAATAGTAGTAGTGGATGACAAAACATTTATACGTGCTGAAACTTGACTAGTTGGCTTCACTGGCCTCTAAACAGATCACTGGCAAATTAATTTCAGGATCTGAATGCTTATATAATTTTTTTTCATTTTCTTTAATATATGTGAAACCCCAATTGAAAAACTGATATGTGAAAGAAATTTCAGCAACATATTTAGGGTGTAATTTAATGTTTCATAGAAGAACTGAATGCCACTTTTTGATTTGTTCAGTACAATTATTTATACCTTTTAATAAAATTTACGGGGGTTAAAAGAAACTTCTGTTAAAACTTACAGCTTACTTTAAATTGGTTATACATCACTACCTCATGAGTAGATATTTGCAGATCTCTCCATCTTGATTTGGTTGAGTTTCTCTGAACTCTGCTTGCATTTTTTTCCCTTTTATTGTTACATATCAAGAGAGAGAACTTTTTTTCTTTTCTTCCTGCGCTAAATTTTGTACACATTGTTCATGCATTTTTGTTCTAATTGGTGCACTTTTTGGTGCAACTAACCTTTACACAACTTTTGTCCACTGCCAAAGGAATATTACAGTGTGTGCATTATTTTTTTTAATATTATGCATTTACTCATATCCATTTCAATTATGTACATTGCTTCATGTGCACTTTATTTCTTGAAATTGGCTTATAATTCTCACAAATGGCTGATGTAAGAATGATGTGAGCAAGCTGATGTGTATGTTTTCTTCCAAAAAGCCTCAGGAGATTTTAGAAATGTTAATTTTATTAAGACTGTTGACTCCACCAAAATTTATTTCCATTTCTATCCATAATGCATAAAATTGTGTAAAAATAGCAATGGAGCTGATAAAACATCTGCACGTCTACCTAGATATAAGTATGTTCCATTGAGTTTAATGTACTTTACTCTCAGAACAGGTTATTACAGCCTAAAATATTTGAGATACTTTTAAAAAACAAAATCTTTGCCCAGCACAAAAACAATTTCAAAAAGGACATCAGGTAAGTCTTTCCTGGAAAAGCAGGGATCCATCACAAAAAAGATCCTCTCCCTATTAGCTACTCACCTTGTATTAGATGAGAGAGACGTTGGTACAGTGCCTTCTGCTTAAGATATGGGAAGCTGTATATACAGAGAATGACCATCTTTTAGATTTTTCCAGTTGTAAATTGTAAATGGTTTTAAAAGCTTATGCTTGCCCTTTGAATTGACTAGTGGGTTGGGACTGAATGTGATTGTCAAAGAAAAAGAAGTTCAAAATACAGTTCTGTGTGAAATCGCCATTGTATGTTCAGAGCCAAGATATTTCCTTATCTTTCACTTTTAAAAAACCCAAATTCTCTGATGGTGGAATAGCAATGTTGAAGGTAGGGATTTGCAGGGCCAAGATCAAGATCTGCTATGTTTGCTACAACAGTGTGTCATTAATTTGGTCCTGAGGTATTAGAATAACTGTTAAGATCCATACCAAAGACAACATTGCACATCTCATGCAATGTACTCCATCTCGCCACATGCTTATCTGTTCCAAAAGGACCAGTAAAGATGTTAACACTACAAGTATAAATGCTCATTTAGTTCATTTGGATGTGCAAGAACGAAGAATTTCAAAAGTTTTCTACCCACTGAACCCCATTGTACACTTTTGATGAAATTTCACACTTGGGGACTTCTGCACACACACAAAAAAAAATCTTTTTTTTTTTCAGACTAAACATTTGGGGTTTTTTTTAACGGTATTTGGTGCAAATACACTGTTTTAGATGCAAAAATTTGGTTCTTTGCAGAAGACTCTAGCAATTGTGAATATGAAACAATCAGAGATGGTAGATCCGGAATCTGTTGTATATTCATGATTGGTACTTAGTAATGATGGTGAAATTATTGCCATGATCACAACTCCACCCCACCAGACCTGAAATACCAGGCATTATGTACCTGAGGATCAGGAAAGCCATAGATTACTTGGTATACTTAACTAAGTAGATGATACAAGATTACAGTCCATATGTATATATTTTCATGAACTACTGCGGTTTTGCTTCGCATGGGTCAGTATTTAATTATTTTTGAAGTTAAAATAATGTTCCTAGATCTGACTTAGGTGGCAGCAGACTCTGCAAAAACTTTATCCTCATTCAGTATAAACCACTATTTCTCCTTTTAAGGTCAACAGACCTGTGCTGATTTTCACCAGCTGAAAAAGTAGTTTTATAATTCATTGTTGATTCCTCCTCTCCCCACCAAAAGATTACATTCTTGTTGCTTTGGGGTTTTTTTTTAACCTTATGGCTGAGTGATATAGTTCTGTTTATCAGCCACCTGCACCCCCTCACCCTATTTTCAGGCAAAAATCAAGGAATAAGAAATTCCAATTTTAAATTCAATCAGCTCACAAGTTGTTTGATGCCATGGATTCAATTTTAACAGCTGCCTCTGTCTACCTCACCCACATGAAAAAACAGCTTCCTTTGGAGATCCGAACATGTGCATTTGGTGGCTAAAATTCAATTTAAACCTGTCCAGATACAATATTACTGGCACCAGTTCCTAGGTTTTGTGACTGAATTAACCCCCTCAGAGCTTTCCACCAAAGTCCAATACTGTGGATTTTGTGTGACAACAATGCTTTCCACCTTGACATGAAACAAACATTTTAACCAGGATTTAAGTTCTAATCATTTCAATGAAATTTTCTTTTCTTTAAATTTGCTTAGGATCATAAGCATCCATGGCAATGTCAGTGAAATAATTGCATTAGTCTGAATTTTCTTCCCTTGCCAAATAAATAAATAAATAAATAAATAAATAAATAGTACTGATATGCTCTCCAAAATGCATACTGAGCTTTTAAAAATCATGTGGAGAGGAGACCAGAAGAGAAATCTCTAATGAACTAACTATTTATGGTAGCTGAGATTAGTCTATGAGTGAGGAACAGCTGGAGATAGTGTGAGAATTAATAAGTAGAGAAAAGGAATAAACCTTTTTCAGATATCCATATTACAAATGTTCACATATTGTACTACTGAAGTTGTCTTAGAATTAATCTGGGTACAAGACCTGCAAAACTGACACTGAAACTAAACACAGCTTCAGTCATTTTTAAATAAATATTTCTTAATTACATTTATTTATTGAAGGGTTGGGCTAAAAAGCAATAATATTCAGATCAATATATCAAATGATATTTGGGGATAAGCTGTTGCTTATGGAACTTTAGGTTGATTTAACAAACAATGGAAAAGCAAACTCAAATCAGTCATGGAGGAGGGTGTCCACACGTCAGTGGCTGAGCACAGGCAATGTCTCAGATTTTGTCACTAGAATTTCAGGCCCTTTTCGCATGGCATTTGCCATGCGAAAGAGGGCCTGGAGCCTTGTGCAATTGCAAGGAGTGATCTGCATGATGCCCTCACAATCGCACAAGGCTCCAGGGGCCAACAGGCAATTATCGTGCACCTTTGCATTTTCGGCTTTCAGTCAAAAATGCTGCACGATTGCGCATTGCTCCCGGGCCCTGCGCACTTACCTGGCATGCAGAGCCTCGGGAGCCAAGCCAATCGTGCTTCCTGTCTCAGTGCACCCTGGGAAGGTCCCAGGCTGCACTGCAAAAGGAAGAGGCGGGGCTCTCACACAAGCAGGAAGCTCGTGCAGAGCTGAAGAAACCTGGACACGAGGGCCTCTCACAAGAGGCTGCTTGCATGAGCACTGCACCCCAGCGCCGAAAAGAGGTGGAATGCAGGAAGGACCTCAGATAGCTAGGTCAGAAAGAACCTTTATCTACCCAAGATTCTAGATTTCGGCTATTGAGTAGACACTGCTGAACTAAATAAGACTAATGGCTTGATATTCTAGGACTCTTCCTATACATTCAAAGAATTCAATCATGAGCAGGGCTTTTTTGGGTTATAACTTCCAGAGTTTCTCAACAGTATAGTACATGGGGGACTGAAGAGGCTGTAGCCCAGAAATTAGCTTTTTCCAAGATCTGATCTGATTTTGGTGTCATGTAAGGCAGACCTAGTGACCCAGGTTCGATTCCCCATTCAGCCATGGAAACCCCTGGGTGATCTTGAGTGCATCAGACACTCTTAGTACCAGAAAACCCTAAGATGGGTTCACTTTAGGATTGCTGTAAGTGAGAAATGATTTAAAGGCAATACAATACAACAACAATACAAAGTACTTCTATTGCTCTTCAGTTTAGTAGAAACTAGGGCTATTTCCGCACTAGACTGTTATAGTATGATTATTCCACTTTCAACATCCTATGGAATCCTGGGGTGTCCAGTTTAGGGAGGAGCCTTTGAGACCTCTCCCTAAACTGCAAACCCCAGGATTCCATAGGATATTGAAAGTGGAATAATCGTGCTATAACAGTCTAGTGTGGAAATGGCCAGGGTTTAATAGAAGCTAGAAAGTCATATTTACTGTTGTTATGTTCTAGCTTTGCTAAGGTCTTTTATATTATTAAAAACTTTGAGTGGGAAAAATCTGCTCAAGGAGCACCTATGAGGAATCTATGGGGCAAATATGACCTATTATAAAGCTACTGCATTCTGAAAAAGTTACAAGTAAGGCAATTACAGATAACTAGTTAGTTCTCAGGTAACAAGGGCCATTTCTGCACTACGCCATTATAGTGCTATTATTCCACTGTCAACGTCCTATGGAATCATGGGGTTTGCAGTTTCGGGGAGGGGCATTTAGAATTCTCAGCTAGAGAGTTTTTTGGCCTCAGTAAACTACAAACCCCAGAATTCCATAGGAAGCTGAAAGTGGAATAATAGCACTATAACAGAGTAGTGTAGAAATGGCCAAGGTTGTAATGAAATCAGATTTCATAAGTAGCATGATGAATAAGTGTGATGATACTTCATTGGTTGTAAGGAGTAATAGTTTTTAGCTGCTTACAAACATTGCTTTTCAAGAGCATTATTTTGACAAGAATGTTTCACATTTATGCCATTATTTTATTAATCTTTTTAATCTTATTGATCCCTATGAAAACAGGAATTAATTTTTAAAAAGTAACTTAAGCTTTGCTAAAACTCTGTTTTGTGTACAATGGATATTTGGAGATGCCAGGGATCAGCAATGTTGTTTTCCTACAAAATAAAATTGTAAAATACAATTACCATAGTTCCTGCCTACTATGCTACTCGCCACCACCTCCTTTCCTCTTCCTACGTAAGCTTGCAAGGTAGCAAGAGGAAGGAAGAATTCTCCCCCACCTCTTTTTTTTTTTTTCCTTTTGAAAAGATAATCCTGGGGCTCATACGGAATGCTGGGCACTGGAAAAGCCAACATAGCTCTGGACCACTATCTTCATTTGCCCAGATTAATTTAGCAAGTGGCCATATTACTCAGCTACGAAACAATGCCAAATGATGTGCAGGAAAGGTAAGTTGACTTTCAGCTGGTTTGGAAACACTGACATTAGTGCTAATCTCCAGAGACAGGAAGCAATGGATTATAAGGAACATAGCTGTTACTAGTTACTTCTGGGTAACAAGACAGTAAGAAAATTATATTCCAAAGTAATATGAATAAGAGTGAAGATACTTTAGTGGGGCATTGAGTAACTATTTCAGGTTACTTTCTTTTTTCTTTTTCTTATATTTATTTATTTTTTATTAAAACATTCATATAATTCTATAAAAAACACACAAAGTTAGATATTGTATTCAACAATCGAAATATATATCAATACAAAAAAAACAGTCATATTACATGTTGAATTGATATTTAAGAAAAAAATTTATAATAAATTGGTTTTTCTACTTCCTTTTGTCGTCTATCTGGAATCATCTTTTTACGCTATTTATTTATAACTATGCATATAATAAATTAGAGACAATAATTTTTACTAAATCAAAACAGAAGATCTCTCATTTCTAAAAATATTTCTTAACCCGTCAATTAGAAGACAAGACTATAAAAGAGGTTATGATAAAATGGGCTAAAAATTTACAGCACAAAATATCATTAGAGGGTTGGGAATCAACTTGGAAGAATACAAACGAATTTACCAGTTCTCAAGATTTGAAAGAAAACTATTTCAGGTTACTTTCTAAAGTTAACTCTGATGGACAATTTTAGATGCATTTTGATAGGAATTTCTCAAAATCTGTACCATGCCTTGATCACCCCTCGAGCTTTCTTTCTAAAATAAGGGAAAAGTAGCCACTTAAATAATGGAAGAAGTTATTTTTTCAACATTTTAATGAGTAATGGCAGCAGAATATTTTCAAAACATTGTAATGGCTAATAGAATGCATTATTTTTCAAAGTAAGTTTCCAAGATCTGCTTTTTTTATTATCAGTTGTTTCATATTCTAGGCAAAGGGGAAAAAAATTGACCTGGATTAAGAAGACTCTAAGGAGCTCAGTCAGTCTTGGAATCTCCTGAATTTCTGCTGTTTTTCTGTAGAGTTATATATGTAAGAAGGCCTAAAGGAATAATTTCCTGCTCATGCTTTCAGAATTTATTTTACTCCAGTCTTAAGGTTTTCTATCCCTTAATTATTTTGCAAGCAGGCTTAACTTGGATTAAAGCAGCAATGGTCAGGCAAGGTTGAAATTGATTAAAAATAGGCTTTAATTGAATGCATTTGTAAAGTTGCTTCCCCAGTTCCGAATAATTGAGATATGGCTCTGCAAGTGGCAGGTTCTATCTGCATGTGTCATATTGGAAATGGAAAGTGGGTCTGTGTCATGGTTGCTTTTGGATAATTTGCGCAATTGCCTGTGAAGTGTGGATTAGATCATTTTGTTGAGTGACTGGCTTTATCCTTTAATTCAAATAAATGCTTTAATAGGCCATTAAAGCATGTTTTCTCCAGACATTCATCAATAATTTTTACATGGAAAAATCAAAACTGGCCCTCCAGTTTCCTTCAACATATTAGATCTCTCCTCCAACAAAAGCTGTATTAAAATAATTTGAAAGGGTAGATGTCATGCAAATGTGCAGGAACTTATGCATGTAATTTCTATTAGCAATTACAGATGCTCGTTAGGTAAAATGTCATTCATGCTGACAAAATTCTATAAAAAGAGTTGCACTCTTGTGACTCCAACATTTATCTCCTCTTCAAAGCACAACGCAAGCAACAAATCCAGTTTATTGCACATAGGGGGTTTGCATGGCCCCAGGTTATTATTTGTATTGTTGTAGTGCCTAGAGGCACCACCTGAAGTTAAGACCACACTGCATTAGGCAATGTATATACAACTAGAGGTGAGTTTTGACGCAGCTTTTCTCTCTGCAAGACAAACAAAACATAGAAGCTGCAGCAGGGAGAAAGAATGGAAGATGTATATATGAAAAAATAAAGTCACAAGAAATATTTTTAAAATGTAGCAATAGCATTTCCTGTAATTTTGGCTGTTTGTTACATTTCTATTCAGTACTTTCTCCTCTGATGCAGGGCTTTCCTGCTCCTTACACTGTCATAACAGACCGCTGAAAGATTCATACAAACCACTAAATGAATTTTTTAGGTCGCACACAGCCCTTGTGCAGTCCTAATGCTCTCCAGAATATTCCAATTTTTCCCCAACTTTTTTTAAAAAAAAATTAGACTGATTATTGGTGATGTTTATTTATTTATTTGTTTGTTTATTTATTTGCCCCCAAATTGGCCAAAATCTGGCAAAACTGCACTGGTTTGCTTGCCCTCCAAATCCCCCCCCCCAAAAAAAACAAGAAAAAATGGTGGCCGGAAGTGATGTTGCACTTCTCTGCATGTGCTTCAATATGCCAGTGTGGCCCCCTCTCCCTGCACAGTTGTCGACCCCAATCTATGGAGACACGAGTCTTTATTCTCCTTCATCCTGGCCAACAGTCTAACCAATACAACAAACTGGCTCTCAGCAAGCAGTGGTGGTGATTTTAATGGCAGATTCTTAGGAGTCAAACATGGAATCAGTGAACCAGGTCAGCACAGATAATCAGTATTTCACAGATGTAAACCAAGACATGTGTGGCTGAGCGACCTCAAAGTGTGGATCAGACATCAAATGTTATTAAAGAGGAGGAGCACACAAGACAGGTTGCAAGAGTTTGCTTCTGCCTGACCCTACGGAGAAGCATAAGATTCCATCCCTTCTCTCATTTCTCACCTGCTGAATTAGTTGAATTCATTTTGCAGCAACTGAAGTAAGCTGTGGACGAAGGGGCAAAGTAACTGGGACATTTTTACAAGCAGCTGGAAATGGGATGGCAGAGAAGTAATTGGGATTGTTTCTGCCCAACTGGGACAGTTGAAGGGTGTGCCAACATGTGAATATGCTTTACTGCATATCATATCATACTGTCACTCTCTCAGTGGTGCTTCAGGAGGATGTAATTTGGAACTCTCTTTCATGAGACATTAGACTGGTGCCCTCTTTGTTATCCTTCCATAGGCAGTTGAAAGCCATTTTTGTTTCAGAAGTCCTTTGAAGACTGATTGCTCAATGGAATGGGGCCTGCAAAACGTATATTTATTGCTTTTCTTTTTAATGGTCATGCTGTAAATGCTTTTAATTCTAGAGATAGTTTAGTTATATTTTCAACTTTTGTGATTTCTTTTTTAGCTGTTATAGTTTTTGTAAGCAATCTTGAACCTCAGCCTGACAGAAAGGTGGGAGATGTGTGTGTGTGTGTGTGTGTGTGTATAAAGCAAGAACAACAACAGAGGTTGTGGAGTGAGCTGGGTTGATTGTTTTCATTCCCTCTGGAATCATTCATGGTTATAACAGAATATCATTCATACATTGCAGAAAAGTATGACACCAAACAGTAGCAGGTTGATTCCTGTTAAAGAAAACTATTATGACTGACAAGGCCTGTGATACAACCAGTGTGCTGCACTGGTCTGAATGTAAGACTTGGGTGCTGGCATATGAACATTGGAGTCCCTGTTCAATTATGGAAACCCAAGGAGTGATCTTGGGCAAGTTACACTCTCTCAGTCTCAGGAAGACAATGGCAAACCTCCTCTGGATAACTTTGTCCAGAAAACTCTATAGTAGGCTCACCATAAGTTAGAATCAACTAGAGCATTAACAAATAACCAAACAAATAAGGTCTATAAAGATAGGCTCTGAAAGGTCATATTCTTCCATATAAGCCTATCTGGATTTTGAGATCTGTAGGAGTGTCCTGAGTCTTGATACCAACTTTAGAGATATGACTGAAGCAGACATAAGAGAAGGCATTCTCAGCAGCTGCTGAGCAGCAGAATTCTCATTCAATGATTAGTCCTCTCCCTGTTGTCCATCTGCTAGCAGGCAAAAATCTTTGTATACACTCAGGCCCTCTGCATCTCACTGCCTATTACAGTCAGAGATTTTAAAATGGGTGTGCTATCCTTTTAATTTATTTTTTTGTGTGCCATTGTGTGCCTTCAAGTTATTTGTGATTATGGCAACCCTAATGTGAACCTCTCATGAGGTTTTCTGGGGCTGAGAGCATGAGGCTACCCAATGGGTTTCAATGGCCAAGTAGGGAATTGAACCCTAGTGTTCAGGATCACAGTCCAATGCTCAAACCAATACACCATGCTGATGCTCTTAAAGATTTTTACTGGTCATTTATTTGTAGAGCTATTAAGTGGTTTTAATGCTATTATTAATTTAATTCCATTGGAATATACATATTTAAATAGGTTCTAACTGGAACACAGGACCATGTGTTGGCCTTCCAGCTCCAACAATTTCTGAATAAAACAGATTATCTAGATCCATTTTAATCTGTCTTCAGGCTTGTTCACAGGATGGAGACAGCTTTGGTTACGTTGGTGGGTGACCTACACAGGGGTACTGTGTCTCTGTTGGTTCTGCTGGAACTCTAAGTGGCTTTTGATAGCATCAACCATGGTATCCTTGTGGACTTACTTCATGGGAATGGACTTGGGCACTGTTATGCAGTGGTTCCAGTCATTTTTGGAGAGGCAAACTCAGAAGGTAGTGCTGTGGGACTTCTGTTCAGTGCCCTGGCTGTTGTCCTTCAGGGTTGTGGTCTGTTCCCTATGCTGCTTAACATCTACATGAAACTGCTGGGAGAAGTCATTTGGAGTTTTAGAGTTTGGTGTCACCAATATGCTGATGACACCCAGTGCTACCTCTTCTTTCCATCTAATTCCAATGAAGTTATCTCAGTAGTGAACCAATGTCTGTTATCAGTAATGGAATAGACAAAGGCAAACAAGTTGAAACTTAATCCAGACAAGACAGAGATGTTCCTGGCTAATCACAGGGCAGATCAGGGCATAAGTATTTTGCCTGTGCTGGATGGGGTTACACTCCTCTTGAAATCTCAGGCTTGGAGCTTGAATGTTCTCCTGGACTCAAGTCTATATGGGATGCCCAGGTTTCAGCACTGGTCCCAAATGCATTTGCACAGTTAAAACTTGTGTGCCAACTGCATCCATTCCTTGCAACATCAGATCTGCTACAGTGACATATGCCTTGATTACATCTCAGTTGGACTACTGCAATGAACTCTATGTCTGGCTTCCCTTGGAAACTGTTTGGAAGCTTCAGCAGGTTCAAGATATAGCTTTTTATTTATTAGGGTGTTCTATTTATTTATTTTTAACTTTGGTATGGTTTTAAAAAGACTTTATGGTGCTTCATATGATTTATTTTAATTGTTAAATTTTTATTGTAATTGTTCTGGAAACCACCTTGGGTCCCGTTCTGGCAGACAGGTAGCATATAAATGCAATCAATCAGTCAATCAATCAATCAATCAATCAAATATTTCCCCTCCTTAAGAGAGAAAAAGATGGCAATGCTGCCCTGAAAGTAGACCTGCAAAGTGGGATAAAAATTTCCAGCATGGTATTAGAGACAACCTTAGGAAAACTTAGGAAAGTTGCCACAGAGATCTTGGCAGAAAACAGAAGTGGGGTATAGGTACCAGGGGTGGAATGAGACTGTTGCCTTTCCAAATAAGAACTGTCCATCCCACATTAGTTTTTTTCCTTCAGTCTTTGTACCATTTTCCTGGCACCATTTCTTTCTACCATTGCGGAGAAATTGTT
The DNA here is from genome assembly GCA_948472985.1 of Iguana delicatissima. Taxonomy (NCBI): domain Eukaryota; kingdom Metazoa; phylum Chordata; class Lepidosauria; order Squamata; family Iguanidae; genus Iguana; species Iguana delicatissima. The sequence goes on from CAOKZL010002006.1 coordinate 242,511, forward strand.
ACATTTAAAATGGCTTGCATCTAGAACTCTTACATTTGGAACTTTGTTATTGTTGCTGTTGTTGTGTGCCTTCTAGTCATTTCTGACTTATGGCAATCCTGAAACAAACTTATCATAGGGTTTTCTGGGTCTGAGAGTGTGTGATGCACCCCAGGTCACCCAGTGGGTTTCCATGGCTGAGTGGGGAACTGAACCTTGGTCTCTAGGTTCATAGTCTAATGCTCAAATCCACACTGGCTCCCTGTAACTTTGCCTATCCCTTTTCTTTGCATGGTGAAAGTGTACTTCTAATATTTAACTTACGTTTTAAGTTGCTATTATGCTAAAAAATTGGGAACTGAAGAAAACATTTTGGGGGGATAGAATTCTTTTTTGTCAAGTCAGTGATCTCATTTTGCCCCCCCCCCCAAGTAGAGAGGATAAACAGTGGAAGAAAGAGCTCAAATAACTGAACTTATAAATTTACTATACCCTCCATGATCTAAGGGAAAGAGAAAGAGCAGACATGAATGCCATTTTCGTCTCTTCACTGTAATGCCACTTGAGGGTACACTTGACAGAGTGTTCTAGTCTCTCCCACTTCTCTCTTCAGTGTATCAGATAGCATAAATACTTACAAATTCAATCCTCTGTATTCACACTTTATATTCCAACTGTACTCACATAATGCATCTTTCGTATAAACCTAAAAGTGTCCTGTAATGTGTAATGTACCCTTAAGCCTTGGGAATGCAGATGCTCACAGTACACCACTTTCATTGCTCATTGTGTAACTGAAGTTGCAGTCGTTCATGAATAATGAATGTCTGTATCTGAAAGAGGAGAAAAATATCATTAGCTCAGGTATGAATTCTGGATTAACTGAGAAATCATTCTCACTTTATAGTTCAGGTGAACATTAACCATTCCTAATACAGGTATTTTGGAAGGAAAAATGCAGTTACTTTGTGAGTTTTGTTAGTCTTCCCCAGAGATGCTGCCAGCACAGGGTCACTGTATTTTGGAGTTACATGCTCAGGAACACATGCAGAAGGATGTGATAATATACCCATTTTATGCTCTTCTCAGCTTAATCTTCTATGAGATACTACTCAGTTCTTCCTCTCCTCAGGGCCCCACACAAGTTTAACTTGCATTCCCCTTCTGGCCAAGAACAGGGACATACGAGCTATCCATATATTTGCTGGAGCAGATAACAACTTGTTAAAAAACAGGATGCATACCAATGGCCGAGACAAAATTCTGGATAAAGGTGAGGAGAGATGAGAAATAGGCACATTGAGATTTATAAGCATCTTTCTTTCATGTGCAGCAATGTATATGGGAAGAAGGACTGAACTCTTTGATTTCAAAAAGGTTTGTATATCTTGCAAACCCAATCTTAATTTTAAAGGGAAAATGATTCATGTTAACTAACAGGAAGACAAGGCAAAATTATTTGTGAAAAAGAATAGCCATCGGAGTAAGAAAGAAGAGATGGTGCAATAAGTGGGAGAGCAAAGGTTTATTTCAAACATTTCCACAGACTAGATTTGGCTGACTTTTTGGTAGTCAACCCCGATCACAATGGAAGAAAGTGAACGGATGGTAGTAGCCACAAGAGTTTAGCGAGGTGGTGATTTGATTGTTATCAGCTTATAAAATAAATTTATTTGTTGGTTCTTGTCCACCACCACCCCAATCTTACAATTATCAGTGATTACCCTTGTTCTCCTCCCCATCTCACTTCCTCCACCAATGCCATAGGAACTCCCATTTATCTGAATGTCCAATTATCTGAAACTTTTTGATGTCCCCACTGACAATTCAGATCAATGAGTTTAAACTGTAAAGTCATTAGAGCTGTCAACCAGTTAAAGATTTTGGAGCTGATTAATTGTGTTGCTTCAAACAACTAACTGACAAATTAATTAAAAAACTTACTCCTGTAGAATCATAGCACACCCACTGAGAAGCCCCTTGGAGTCTGCAAGATATATGTGATCCTTGAATCTCACTTGAATTTCAACCAGAAATTTCAATATCATAAGAGCTATTGGGTTGGCTTTTTAAAAATATGACTATTTTTTTCCTGTTTTTCACAGGGAAAGAACTTTGTGCAATACAGTTTATTTTGTTTGGTTTTATAGTAATTTTAATACTGTACATATAACATTAAAGAAATTTACGGTACAGTCTTTGCATATCTACAGGGAAGTAAGTTCCAATGAATTCAGGTTTTTCTCCTAAATTAACAACATATAGGATCACAGCTTTTCATAGCACAATCTTAAATAAATTTGTACCAAAGAAAGACCATTGTGTTCAATAAGACCACTGTGTTACTCCCAGGTGGTGGTGGTAGTGGTGGTTGTTGTTGTTGTTGTGTACCTTCAAGTTATTTCTGACTTATGACAATCCTAAAGTAAAACTAGTATGTTCTTTTCTAGGGCTTAGAATGTGTGATGCACCCAAGGTCACCCAATGTATTTCCATGGTTCAGTGGGTTCAGTGAGTAATCAAACCCTGATGTCCAAGGTCACAGTCCAATTCAAACCACTACAGCATGCTGACTCTCTACTCCCAGGTACATTTAGGTAAAACGGCAACTTTAAAGCAGTGCTACAGAAACTGTGGCTCTCCAGATATTGTCAAACTACCTTCACAATCCAGTACAGATGCCCAAGCTTCTTGGCAGATTGGATCTGGAATCCAACAGCATCGAGGTGTTTACCAGTTCCCCAGGCCCTGCTTTCAAGTGGTAGTCTTACCCAGACTTCTTCTTATGTGTCTTCAAGTGAATTCAAACTTATGGTAAGCCTATCATAGTATTTTCTTGTTATGATTTATTCAGTGGATTTATAAATTGCCTATCCCTATGGCTGGGAAAATGTGTCTTGTCCAAAGTCATACATTTGGATCCATGACTAACCAAGGATTCAAACTCTGATCTCCTAGAGTTCTAGGACACCACTCAGACCACTTACACCACAATGACCCAGGCTTGTTTGCACTAAAAATAAATTCTGGGCTGCAAATACATATGCCCTTCTCACCTGGAAAGATGATGCTGGTCATGAAAATGTGTTATAAACCACTCACAATTCTATTGAACAACAGGAACCTGTAATGCAACTGCACATATGACATATGGGAGGGCAGGATAGGCTGTACCTCACTGAGATGTAAACCTCCAGCTCACAACCATGAAGGGAAGCCCTCATAGTTCATCACTGCCTGATTCATATGAAGGAAAGCTGAAGGTTCAGGGGATTCCCTCAAGCAGTTCTGGTTAATAACTTTGAAGAGGGTTGAAGCTTAAGGAAAGGAACCACCCACTTCAAGCCCTCACTTATTGACAATGAGAAGCATATAAGTCTCCTTCACTTTACCCCCTTCAAAGATCAATTTAGCTGAGCAAGTGCTTGCACACACAGATGTGATGACCAAAGCAAACTAAGCCCTTAAAGCACAAACCAGGTGAAAAACCTGTGTCTAAGGCCAATAAGGGTACAATAACAGAAAGAAAACATATTCAGACTCCAAAGGTAATTAACAGCAACTCATACTATATAAGAAGAGAAGGCAGGGGTCAGCTGATGGGCAAAGATGGTAGTTTCCATCCTGTCCTGCTTTATAAGGCAGCATAGGCCAAAAAGACTAGTTGGAGTGATGTGCATCTGGATGACTCCAGCATTGCTCTTCCAGCCAATGAGCTAGAAAGGACAGAACTATCCCCAGCAAAATTGCAGGAGTGTGCAGTTCTCACACATCCCTATGATCATTTGTCCATTTAGGGGAGAGATAAGCCACTGCATAAGGGTAGGAGTCATTTTCTTCCTTTGTGAAACAGAACATCATTTCTGGTTTGAACTGAAGGGTTATAATATCACTTCCAATTTCAGTTTTCAACCAGAAAGCAGCCGTTTTTCTTGGTATTTAGGGATTTGTGTACTGGGAAAGAAATAAAACCAAACTGCCATGTTTTTATCATGTTGTTTGGATGGACACACACACACACACACACACACACACATACAGGCACACTTTTATACACTTTTAATATAATTGTACACTGTTTTAATGTAATGATTTATATTGTTTTTAAAATTATATTGTGGTATTTAGTGATTCCTTTTGTGAGCTACCTTGGGTCCCTCTCCAAGACAAAGGTGGCAAATAAAAGAAAATGAATAAATACATAATATTTTAGCAGTTGGTGGAGGCTTTAGAGGCTGGAAAAAAAGGGGCAGCAGCGGCATGTGCCTCATGGAGCACACTTTTCCCACCACCTATTTACGGGCAGGCAAAATTGAAAGCTTTCTGGTTGAGACTGAGCTCACCGCAAAGACAAGATGAACCAGTTTTCTCATTTAAAAACAACAAACAAACCTCTGTCATCACTTTGGGCAGAAGTTTAATGGCCCCCAGCAGCCTAGCACCATTCCTTAGTAATTAAGGGTCAAATGCTCAAGAGGTACAATGTTACCTCGTGACGAAGGATTTCTCTCAGAGGCTTTTTTAGGGATAAGCAGAAGATGGCTGCTACCAGTGACCAATGCATTTATTCCATTTAGTGTTGTTTGCCTCACTTTTGTACACTAACTAGCTATATAGACCTTACTGAAGAGAAGTTCTTAGTTTCGCCCACTCTTGTGTCTTCTTTTGGACTCAGAGGTAATTGCGCATCTTACTATATACAATATAAGTTGTGCCACCCTGAGGACTCTTTGGCGAGTTTGCTACCCACTGTTTCTTTATTTCTATTTTTAATAATCCACATAGAAGCCCCTTTTTCATATCTGTTATGGTTTTATTACTCCCAGTTCCTCAACTGTGGTATTATATGTTGCAGCACAATGAAAACCCATTGAGGACTAGCTTAGATTTCCCCATGATTAAGACTGCTTTCAAAAAAAGCCCAAGCTTCCAAATTGTTCTGAAACTTCAGCAGTAAATATTGTACTGCCAAGCCGACTGTGATTAAAAAGATTACTGTTATTGAACAGAATAATCAGCTGCTTGAAACTTTGAGTTTGACAAAAAATAATGAGGCACCCTTGATCTCTTTAGCCCAGTAAGGTACCACGAGATCGCCTGAAGCTCTGAAGTGCCTAGTGCCAGCTATGTTCAGCAAGAATGGGGACAAATTGTTGCCTTTGACAGTACAGGAATTTTTATGTTGCCAAGTTGGGAAGAATCCTTTCTCTTTTAATTGATTTACTTTCTATAAAGTGCTCCGTGTTTTCTAGTCTCAGTCAGGGAATCTGGTGCCTTTCCTCCCAAAATGTTATATGTGACAGATTAGTGAAGCTGCCAACTGAGGCACAGAGGAGAATGATTCTATTATATTGCGAGGCAGGCATTCTAATACAATAGAAGATGAGCTGAAGAAACACCTTTCATCTGATGTAAGACTTCATTAATTGTGCACATTTTTACCTGAATATAAGCTTCAAATTTTTCAAGTGCTAAACTTTCAGAACATATTCTGTCTCTCCTGGGGTTGGTGAAAAAAATTGACCTATTTTCCAATGTTCATCTCAACTAGAATAGATTCAGTGATCACTGGAACTTATGCAAGTGTTGACTTAAACAGTTTTTAACGATTCAATGATGATACTCTAGCAGGGATTAATAATTAGGTGGGCCAGTAGTGGGAATCACAAAGTTGTCCCAATATTGTTGGACTATTATAGCATCCCTCACTACTGGCTATGCTACTTAGGGGTGTTGGGAGTTCCTGTCCGATGACATCTGAAGGTGACATGATTTCCACATACTATTCCTATTCCTAATGCTGATGCAGCCAATAGCCGTATCTCTCCGGCAGCAAATATTTCCATGTTGATGAGAAAGGCCCTTGTGCACATAACAGGTGCAGTCAGGCATACTTAGCCAGTCAGGTCTTCCAAATGTGAAAAACTCATATTCATATAAACTGGAGTGGGGACATTTACTGGGGAAAGTCAGGCCTTTTCTGCTTTTTGTTTTTACAACAGGGCAGCACGTCCTCCAGCGAGGACGTTTGCACTTGGGGGCAGACTGGGTCCGGACTACTTTCTGTAGGTTTGGACTTTAGCCTGCTCCGGAACGACCAGAACTGGTGGTTCGCCATGCTATTGAAAGACTGCTTAAAACAGGTCTTTCAGTAGCCTGGTGCGCCCCACTCCATCGCTGCTCTCCTGTGTAGATCTGCAGGCTCACACCAGTGCGAGGCTGCAGATCTTCCGGGGGCAGGCTTCTGGCTGGTGAGCTTCTCCAGTTGGTGGAGAGCCTCCACCAACCAAGAACTGCCATTTTCGTCCCCGGAGCAGTGTGTAGCGCGGCCACACACTGCTCTGGATCAGCGTGGATCATTAGAGGGAGCACACCAATCTGGTGAGTAACAGAACGTCCCGTTTTCTTCCCAATGATCAAAATTAACTTCTTCAGTAGAAGCTTTCTGTGACGTTTAAGACATTGGAAAATCAGTCTATAAATCACATGAGTACTCTCTATGAATTTTAAAATATGTAGATATTATCCCCCAACATGTGAGAGGCTAGAAAAAGTCATGCAAGCCTGGGGCTATGCTAAGCCCACAACCTCATGGGATGTTGTGCTTACTTTGCTCTTTCATGTTTGGCAGTGGAGTATACTGCCTTGGAGTGTGCTGGAGTCTCCTCTTTTGGAGGTTTTTAAGCAGAGACTGGATGGCCATCTGTCAGGAGTGCTTTGATGTGGGTTCCTGCATAGCAGGGGGTTGGACTGGATGGCCATTATGGTCTCTTCCAACTCTATGATTCTATGAAAATAACACCAATCTGAGGCTACTGTTGGTATGGCAACAGCACTGTTGTATGACAAAAAGCCCTACTGGCCACATATAGTAGGCCTCTACATATTGTCAAGCATTCAGAAAAAAAATGGTTTTGTGTGATTCTGACTTACATGATTATTAGAATGTTGAAATTGTGTGGACAGTCCTAGAAAGGGGCAGTAGCTCAGTAACAGAACCCAAGGTTTGTCTGTTGAGGGTTTCAGATTCAGGTCTTTATTGCATGACAGTGCCATCTCAGAAAGGGGATGTGTTGATGCCAGCCATCGCATGACATTATTGTGGTCCCATTGCTGTCATGTCCCCAGCCATCGCAATCACACCATATACAATTACCAGAAAAAAATCCGGTAACAGCCTCCCTTTGCACAACGCTCCTGTTGGCTGTGGGTGTGTGGGAAGAGTGGAAGCACTATGAAGCAATTCCTTCCTCAGTACAGTGCAGGAAGAGGCCAGGAAGGAAGGAAGGAGTGTGTCCTGAACACTACCCATCTGTCAACAGAGAACTGATGCAATGGGGAGCATTTGGGTCCCAATCCCATCCTGGCAATGGCACTGCTGGAATGGGTTTGGGATGTTGCACAATTAGAGCATCATGTGATAAGGCCCTCAGTCGCTGGCATCTGCAGGTAGAGCTGGGAAGGACTTCTCTCTGAAACTTTGGAGAGCCACTGATGGTTACTGTAGGCAGTATGTCACTAAGTGAATCATGCTCTGATGGTTTAAGGCTGCTTTCCATGTTCTTATGACCAGGTTTTTGTTTGTTTTGTTTTTGTTTTTGCCATCATTCAGTATTCTCAGTCTCAATATTCCCTTTTTCTTCCCTGCTGATTTTCTCTCTCATTAGGTTTTTCAAAGGTCAACCACACACATGTATTCTCTGTATTCTGGCCAGAAAAGGTGCTAATTACCTTAGACTAATCATATCAGAAGGGCTGCATTTTAAGATATTATTTAAATCATGGGCTTTTAGACTGAGCATAAGGAATTAGATCCCAATCCATAGATGATTTGTAGAACACTTGCAGACCATAACCCCCAGAAACCTTCAGTGTAAACCAAGTGGATGCCAAATTCCCTTTCTATTGTGATTGGGTCTTCCACACAGACTGTCCCTTGCCCCCATTCAATTCCACTTCCCACAACCTGCCCAAAACTATCTGTCAGGCCAGGATGAGGGCATTCATAATAGAATTGACAGCATATAGGATTAAATATATTCTCTCCACACATCAGTCTTGACCATGAAGTTATACGTAGGAAGCAGAGACATTAAGAGAAAAAGAGGTCTCTGTGAGTGTGTTCATATTTCTGTCTGACTGTTTGTGTACAGCTGGACAAATGTGTGTTGGAGTCTGTGTGAGTAAGCCTTTGTAGGTATATAACAGGAGGAATCCAGATGTGTATTTGCCCACTACCGGATGAGATCTTGCCTTACCAGAAAGAAATAACGCCTAAATATTAACACAGAATTCTTTATGGTAAGAGCTGTTCAGCAGGGAAATAGACTGCCTGGAGAATGGTGGACATTTTTTGAAGGTCTTAAAAAAATGGATAACCATTTTTATGGGTGCAATAGTTGTGTATTCCTGCATGGAAGAGGGTTGGACTAGATCGCCTTACAGGACCTTTTCAGTTGTATCATTCTATTCTATTTTTATATTGGTAGTTCCAGTTACACAAGGATGCAGCCCTAGCTCCACCACTCGTGGACCTGAGGTCCAAAAATTGCTTCCTGTTTGCCATCGATATTCTGCCTATTTTGCCGTTGATGCAGGTTTTAGTGCTATTTACAGTCTATAATTCTTTTTATGCATTCTTTCTTTCTAAAATATTCTGTTGCCGGCAGGTGCTATATCCAGATTTTCTCAAAGCTTTCCTTTTCTAATTCTAGCTCTCCAGATACATTGGAGGCTTGCAGTCTGCCCTATCATTCTTTGCTGAGTCCCATTGAAGGCGCTGTCATTTCTGCACTTTACTTTCTTCCATCAAGGCAATCACAAATCTTCCAGTGAAGCAAAGGGTAGGGCAGCTGCATGGGTCAGTGGACAGATGGAGAGTGCAGGCTTTAGAAAGCTAAACAGTTTGCTTCCTTCTCTGAAAGACAGCAAAGCTTGGGGCCAGGGATCTACTGTCGGATTTGACAGCCCCAAGTCCTATAGCTGTTTCAGTAGATTTACAATCTATCTATTTAACTGATGGGCACTTTGGTTACTGCTCTGCTAGAGCTCATTTCCACTTTGTATTTGTAACAAAATAAAATTATATATTTTCAATTGCCATGAGAAATAAATGGTGTTTTTCTTCCTGTGGAGAGGAGAAGTGCTGTATGATTTGTATCCCTTTCTATAAAGGTTTCCATGAATGCAAACATTAAGCAAAGAAAAACTGATTTCTGCAAGTGTCAATGATAGCCTGGGAAGAAATTCAGAAGATGTAACTGTCTGGTATCCAAGAAGTTTAGCCATGCTTTCCTGCATAAATTCCAAGCATGATATAACAGTGCCAGTGTCCAAAATTTGTGTATGAGGGAGACAGCCAGAGAGAAAGAGACAGGGAGTGCTAAATGGGAGTTAGATATTGGTGGCACATTTGTAACAATTTGCACATTAGAACATTTTAATAGGTAGTTACCAATGTGGAACACTTTGAGTCCTTCCCGTGGTACTTTCAGATGTTAATCCTGGGTAGAATGAACATGCATCAGAATAGGGATCAAGATAACATGTACAGATTCTGTTCCCATCTGGCCCATGTTCATCTGAATTACTGAAGTGAATCTCCTCACTTATAAGTACATGCAATAGGGTCTCTCTGTTTGACTAGGAGTCCTGCTCTTTTAGGATTCCTAACTTCATGAAGAGATTCCTATACACATACACTTGTGTGTATTTCAGAGCTTTAAAAAAATGTGTGTGGTAGATTCAGCTAGGATCCTACTTCTTAACCACATGTGGTTTAGGAAATAATTTGCCTTTATTTATTTATTTATTTATTTATTTATTTGCTTGCTTGCTTGCTTGCTTGCTTGCTTGCTTGCTTGCTTGCTGAATTTATATCTGACTTTTCCTCTAATGAGTTCAGTGCTGCATTTCTGTTTCTCACCCTTCCCACAATCACCTACCCAGATAGGCCAGGCTCAAAGAAAGAGAATGAGACCACTCAGTGATATTCATGGACACTTGATTCTGGATCTCTCACATTGCCCATTGTATCACTCTGGACCTCTCAGTGCAGGCCGAACACTCTGTTCATCCAAAGTGACTTTTGTAAGATTCTCTCCTATGTTGGTACAATTGTATATAATTAAAATACAGTTTTTTATAATTAAACCAGGTGCCACAGTGGTTAAGTGCCAGTACTGCAGCCACAACGTTGTGAGTTCAATCCTGCAGGGCTTCAGGTTGACTCAGCCTTCCATAGGTTGATAAAATGAGTACCCAGCTTGTTGAGGGCAGATAGCTAAATAAATTGTAAACCACTTAGGGAGTGCTTTGCACTGATAAGTGCTATAGAAATGTAACTGCTATAACTGCTATTGCTATAAATAAGAAAAATCCCTTGGCAAGCTCACCTTTGGATGAAAATTGGAACGTGCTGCATCCAAACTAGTTTTCATGTTTTATAATCTGCACAGTGCACACTTCCTGGTGCAATAATCAAAGATACAAGCTCTGTCCAGACATTATGATCAAACAGGGTAAGAAACAGATATAAGGGGCATGTGGTCATAGATGCTGGAGCCAACTCCAGTACTGACCATTCTGTTTCTGAACCTTCCATATTGAGCAGCAAGATCTTAGGCCATTTCCACACTACACTGCTATTATTCCACTTTCATCATCCTGTGGAATTCTAGAGGTTGTCATTTATTGAGGCCAAAGAGCTCTCTGGCTGAGAATTCTAAAAGCCTGTCCCTAAACTGCAAAGCCTGGGATTCTATAGGATGTTGAAACTGGAATAATAGCACTGTAACAGCATAGTGCAGAAATGGCCTAGATTCTGCTCATGTTCTGTGAACATGGGTAATGCTCTCCCAGTGACTGGAGATCCTGATCATTGGGAAGGTATTCTAATTGCACTGACATCAACACAAGTAGACCCCCAATTAGGAGAGGTCAGAAACTGAAGGGGTGGGACTGGTATATTCAAGACATAAAAATGGCCCTTGTACATATTTTTATCCCCAGTTTGAGCACATGCCCTGAATATGGTTGAAATTAGATCTGATGAATCTGTGGCATTCCAAATGATCTAGCTGGTGCTAGAGCATGAGCAGAGTGCAAAAGCAAAAAACCCATGCTGAATCATTGCCAGTTGCCCCAGACTGAAACACAGCCATGCAAAGTGTGTCTAGGCTAGTATAAAGTTTATTAAAGCAATGTAGGATACATAATGCTCCAGACAGCATTTGCCATGGAGCCAGTACCTTGAGCACGAAAACAGCAAAGCAAAAAACAGAGAGCAAAAAGAGGGAAATTTCACATACTGTACATCTTTTCACCCTGTGTTAACCACACCCAGACCTCATCCTGTGACTTGCTTTCCCATGTTATAGATCTTTCTCACATACTAGGAATAAACTTGCAGAGAGTTAGCCATAACATCCTTGCACCTGGCATTGCCAGAGCACATTGACCTCGTCTTCTCACCCACAAGAAGAAACACCACACTAACAATCAGGCTTAAGTAGAATACGTGACAAACTACAGATGTCAAGGTGCTTCACAGTTGGCTAGGCTTCTTTATACTGATGGGAACTTGAACTTTTGCATAGCTAAAAATGGGAAATGAAAATCATATGCAAATAAGCAAGTAGGAGGGATATTTGAATCAAGTCTACTGACCTTTTCCCAGTCTTTACATTCAGGAATCTTATAGGTACAGAATGCATCATCCATAGATCTGAACACATGTACAATCCCATCCACAGTATTTGCACCTTGGAAAATAACCAAACTATTTCATGTGTGCATTACTAGACTCTAAGACTGAAAAAATCTGTTAGATTTGCTCTCTGTGCTCATCTGAAGAGTTCTTTCTGTCACAAAAAAGTGATTTGCAAATTTTGATAAATTCTTCATAAAGCCACTAAAACAGTATTTTCTCCCATACATATTGGCAGATTCAGAGGTGCAACTAATCCCACCACAGGAGGACAATCTAGGTACAAGGAACTTCTTGGGAA